>UFQX01000271.1:338317-567739 GCA_900497675.1 Arapaima gigas | reverse complement strand
TTTTTTTTTTTGCCCCCCCCCCCCCCCGCCCCATTTTAAAATAACGGGAAAAAAAATCCGATCAGTTTTCAGGGACTGTTTAGATGGAGATACAGAGGAATCACTGTGCTTTGCTACTGAACGTGTGGGTGAAAGTGAGCGGTCGCGGAAAAGCACAGGGTGACAGTGAGTCTGTGCGGTACAGTAGGTGGCGCAGTGGCTGCCCTGCACTGAAGGCAATCGGGCTGAAATTCCACATCCTACTGTCGTTCTCTTAGGTGAAGGTATTTCTCCTGGACTGATATGGTAAAAATGACTGTATATTATGGTACAGAAATTAGCTGTACTTATGCAGCTGTATAGACGTGTATATCATTGTAAACTGCGCTGAAGAAAAGAGATGCTAAATTAATAAGTAACCCCAATAGGACTGTTCTACAGGAGCCATCTGCTAACCAGTTGAAGGTTTATACAATGATTATGGGCTTACATTTTTCTAATTGATTCTAAACCTTGGCGAGTCTGTAGGAGGGTCAGTGAAGGAGTGTATGAGTTTGATCATGAAGGCAGTTAAAGCGAGTCTGTGCTTGAGAGTCCCCGCCTGTGTCCTGCAGGTGATCCTGCGGGCGAAGCGCGGCATCAGCTACCTGGGGGACGTGGTGGTGGATGACATCTCATTCCAGGACTGTGCGCCACCGCAAGCCCCCACAGGACCCTGCGCACCAGAGGAGTTTGCCTGCACCAACAGCTACTGCATCCCCGCGGAGCACCTGTGTGACTTTATCAACGACTGCGGGGACTGGTCCGACGAAAACGCCTACATCTGCAGTGAGAAACCATCTGGAACCGGAAAATTCTCACACCCACATGCCGCACATACCTGTCCAGCCTCAGCTCGGACGTGTTACACGTTACTGTCAAGGCTAAGCTCACTTAGCTTGAATGCTGTCAGCTTGCCTGTTCATTCGTAGCTCAGATTTGCCGATACGTTTTTTTGATTTAACGGCTGCTTTTCTCCGAAGCCATGCGCAGCTTAAAGTAAACAAAAGTGCATCAACAACAGATGTGGAGACTTAGACACAGACACAAGATGATCAAAACTCAGCTTGTTTGTCTCATACCACAATGTTGCAGGTTCATGTCACTCCAGTAGCTGCCTATAGAAGTGGCATTCAGGTAGCAAACAAACAAATAATCATAACAAATGACCCTGTTCATCCAACGAACTTAGGTTTATTTCGTAACATACTTGCCTACCCATTAAGCCAAACGCTTTGTCAACCAAAAAATGATGAATCATTGAACTTATTTAAATCAGTTAGGACACTGTTACACTTACACACTCCGTGCTGGTTACCCTAGTACACTAGTTTAGACCCCTTGAGCCCCAGCGTGTCACCGGCACAGAGTGTGTAAACCATGTCTTTCTCACCTCTGTTCACCAGGGGCCTTCAATGGTCGCTGCAACTTCGAGTTTGACCTCTGCTCCTGGCAACAGGGTCGTCGCGACAACTTCAACTGGCTGACCAAGGAGGGTGGCACCTCTATAGGGGGCACAGGCCCCTCTACTGACCACACCCTGAGGGACCCTTTAGGTCACTACATCTACCTGAAGAGTTCTTTCCCGCAAGAAGAGGGGGACATCGCTCGGATCATCAGCCCTGTATTCAGTTTTAGGAGTCGGCAGTGCAAGGTAACAGACACACCCACGCACACAAACACACATCCTCAACACCCAATCCAGTGCCTCAGGTGGACTTTAGAGGGGTGCATTCTTGGGGATGTGCATGGTGTGTTTCCAGAACTTTCCAGTTCCTTTTCAGTATTTTCGTGTGAAAATGAAGACGAACCTCCAATAAAAGTCCCAGGTGACAGCTTTGAAAAGAAAGGAAACAGCTGATTCATCTTAGAGTGCGTTGAGCGTCTCACTGCCCCCACTTTAGGGTTAATTTCCTCCAGAGAGAAAAGTTTGTTACGGAAAAAAAGTGTACACTGAAAATCATTTTCTGCTGCAACAATGAAACACAAGGTGATGGTTGACTGGGTCCAAATGTAAACTCTTCAGTTGCCAGAAAGGAGCCGGCCGTTGTACCCTTGAGGACAGTGGGTCATGTGCTATGATAAGCTATGTATTTGAAGAGATAGCTCATTATTTTGTCTCTTTAGTCAAAAAACTGCCTAGGGGAATGATTATTATAATGAAATACTGTATTTACACATTTTGTGAATGTGTATTTATATCCGGGTGTGAAAGATTCTGCAGTTAACTTTGTAGATGGTTGTATTAGAAACTGATGACAGAATGAAACAGTGAAAGATCTGTCCTGTTTGACTTACAGCTGAATCATTTTAGTTAAGCCCCTCCCAGGGTCCTGCACCTACAGCTTTTTGTTGACATGGATGCAATTCCTTAACTGTCACACCACCTATCTTCTCTGCCCCTACTTCTGGCCCCTAGGTTGTGTTCTACCTGCACATGTCTGGGGATGGGGTGGGCACACTTAGCATCCTGTTGGAGACGGCACCTAAAAATCAACAACTGCTCCTCAACCTGAAGGGGGACCAGGGCCACTACTGGCAACGCCACGAGATCCAGCTCTCCTCCACCAAGGACTTCCAACTCGTATTTGAAGGCAAGGTGGGAAACACTGCCAAGGGAGACATCTGCCTGGATGACATCGTCTTCACCCGTGGCTGTCTGCTGTCCTCATCCCTGGGGCTTCTGGAAGACATCCTTCTACCTTCTTCAGGTGCTCTCCTGCTCTGCCCCTTTTTAAGAATATCCCTTTAAAGGATATAAATCTCTATGTGTAAATATTACAGTTGACTATGTGGTTTATACTATAATTATGGCTTGGCAATGGAATTATCAGTTTTCTAGCAACTTTTATTATTATTATTATTATTATTATTATTATTATTATTGTCAATAATTTGTTTCAACTGGTTTTAGATGATTTAGAAATCTCAACAAGAGACAAAAGAAATTCATTCAAGAGGAGAATATGTGCCCCTTCCATTAGTGTGATGTGGTGAACTTTGGGTTCTTCTGGTCAGTCTGGGAGCATCTCCATGTTCTTACTGAAGCCTTTCTTGAATGTGCTTAATCCTCCCACCACTACTGGTACCACCCTGGTGCTGGCAACACATTCTGCTGATTCTCCGTTCAGAAGTCCGTGTACTTCCAAACATTTCAGCCTCTTGCAAGATGATGCTTGCATCTGGAAAAGCTATACTGATCAATAGGCAGGTCTCCTTCTTGTCATGCAGCGAGCGCCATGTCAGTATGGCTCGCTCATGATGTTGGAAAGCCCCAAGTTATGATGATGTCTCTGGTGATGACAGATTATATAGACTATAATAGTAAATGTAATTTATGTTCCTACATATATAAGAAACATTTTCCATATTTAGCTCAAAAATTCTATAACAGAATTTTTCTTCAGCTTGCAGGTATTTTTGTGATGACACTGACTGAATAACAGGAGAGTATCAGTGAGCAGTGACCCCAGGTTGTTGTAGGATGTGTAAGTGGAGCAGCAGATGGCGTCGTAGTAAAAGACTTTGCTCTGCGATTAACACACTTGTGCTCAACTTTTTGTTCTTGAGGGCTACTGCATTTGAGAAGCAACACTGTTTCAAAACAGTGTGATTCTCTAAACTTTTTGTTCTTGAGGGCTACTGCATCTTCACTCCCTTGCCAGCATTTTGCCACCCCTCAGGGAACGTCATTCATCCTGCTTCACAGGCTTCTGAGATCTGTTTTATGTGATTTCAAGGACTGAAGTCCTCATTTAAATAAATGAACAACTGAATTTTTCATTTACTTACCTTTACCCCAGATTGCTCTTTGGGGTCTAAGGAGGAAATGAATGTGGGCTGGTTCGGCAGTCGAATGAAAACCCGGCCAACACTGCATCATGTATACTACACAAATGACCTGTACATATTCATGCTCTTACTCTTTAAAATTCTTCTTCCATGTCGAATCCCAACACACACACACACACACACACACACACACACACAAAGACCACAGTCCTTGAAGCGTGGCACCCAGCAGAGCTGATCTTAAATTGTTTATTGCAAATCTCAAAGAAAGAATGTAATATCTCCCAATAACACCCCCATCCTGTCCCTCAAAAATGTTTATAAAAACATAAGGCATATTACCGGGAAATGGAAATGCACTAATAACTGTACTAATAACAGATACTCTAAGACTCAAGAGCTTTTATGGTAATATTCCTCCTGCCGCAATGTGGATGTGCTGTTGGGGTCATCAGTCACACACTGGACCGCTGATGAAAAATGGCTTTGCAAAGGCAGTTATTTGGTTTGGATCTTGCCATAGATGATGGAGTGCAATGTTTGAGGATGAAAGTTTTTCTTTCACCCCAAAAATTCTATATCTATATTTTTCACTTGGCCATGCATGGTCTTTGGTGTACCTGATTTCTGAGCCAGGGGCCTGTTAAAGAAGTTTAGTTGATGCTGGCCAGCAGATTTGAGAAAATAGGACAAATGAATACTTATGGTTTCACACACACACACACACACACACACACACAATGTCCTCTTCTGTCTAATAGTATGGAAATGAGTCATAGACAAACTGACACACATATACATTCCTATACATTTCCATAGACTGGCAGGCAGTGAGGTCTGATACACACTGAAACACACAGTATTCACTTCTTTCTAAATACAGTCCTACAGAAATGATTAATACACACAGTAAGGTGAACACACATTGAAATGCACAATATTCCCACACAGAATACATATACATTTTGCTACGAACTTGTCTACACACACACACACACACACACACACACACACACACACATTCAACCATGCACAAATGGGTATACAATAGTATAAAGACAAGTAGTTTCCTCTGCCTCCTGGGGTCCACTCAAGGGGATTGGTGACCATGGCAACAGCAGCACCTCTCTGGAGGAATGTTCTCAGCCATAAACACAACAATGCCTCTCTCCGGGACCCTCAAGACCCTTGTCACACTCCCTCTGGTAAAACCCTCCTGAGGGACCCCTCACTTGCTTTTAATGATCCCCCAGTCTGTACACCATTGCCGTGCTGAGAAGCCCAATCCTCCAACCGGATGCAGGTCCCGCTTCTCTGACCGGCACCAATGGTTGGACCCCCTGTGGTACCGAACCTTTGCAGCTGCAATCCCTGAGTGGAATTTTCACAGCTGCTCTCTTTCGGTAACTCACTGTATAAAAGCATATAAGACTGTTCAATCGCGCTGCAATAAATCTGATCCCGAGAATTGAATTAACCTGTCTAAGACACACATGGTGGTTTTCCTGTTTCAGTGTGATCCCAGACAGCCCATTCTGCACATTCCGTTCATCGATTCTTGTTGATTAAAAGAAACCGTGAACTAGCTGACCCCGGTTGCTTGTGGGTCTGGCCGACGTTATGATTTATTCCTTAATCTGACTCTGAGCGCCAGGGCCAGCCACCCTTCAGATTGACTGGATCGCGTGCCGGCAAATGGGACAGTGATGGCTGAGTTATGATGAATGACAAAGGCGAGGTCGTGTTCTCTACGGTATAGCAGACCCCTTGGGGAGCACAGTGACATATTCTGATTTTATGTTTGATGAAATGATGTTGAGGAATAAAACGTGTGTAGGGGGCTGTTTGCAGAATGTGAACACTGTCAGTCATTTGTGGGATTCAGTGCACTTTACCTTAAGAACAAGTATATGCTAAGAGTCAAAAGTTTGAGCACACTTCCTTGAAACCAGACCTGCCTGGGCCACAAATCACAGAAACTGCAGAAACTGGATGTGTCAGTCAGTCTGACCCAGTGAGTCATAAGATGAAACGTGTGGAACATCTGCTGAGTGTTTGAAAGTCACAGAGAGGGTGAACACACAACTTGTGTCTGTGTGGTTCCCACTTTCAACAATGTAATGGTGTAGTACTGTTCTGTTGGCCGCAGAGTTGGTGATCTTTACCAAGTCCATGGTAATCTCAGCCAGCATGGTTAACACAGCATACTTCAAAGCTTGGCTATTCCGTCGGGGTTGCAGCGAGGGCAGTCGTTCATTTTGCAGAAAATGACCTGAAATAACCCTCACACATGTGTGTAACTATTTGGAGAAAAGTAAAAATGAAGGACAACTCAAACTAAGTAGTTACCAGCAAGTTTACTCAAACTTTAGTCTGGAAACTGTGTGCTGATGAAAAAAGTTCCAGAAGACCAGTCCTATATCTTCTTTTAAGTAAGTCTGTATGGTTTTAAAGATTTTTTTGATCAGATTTCTCTAGGAAACAGGATTCAATGTTTGGAGAAGGTCTCTGGTTCCAGGCTTATTAAGACAATGAAATTTAAAATGAACTCAAAGTACTGGAGACCTGAACTCAGACCTTTAGCCCCTTCTCAGCTATACTTTAGAAAGAGATGGAGTCTACTGGTGCAAAATGGGTCATCCGCTGTGATTCATGTGAAGCCCGATGATGGGCTGTTACCTTCAGTAAGGAGGATTGTGAGAAGATCTGTTCATCTCACAGGACTTTCTTCATTTGCGCTCCATGTGCTAGGATTAGTGAGTTGATACCTGTGGCCTTAAGCATCCAGGAGATGGAACACCTGTGTTTTGGAGGATGGTCACACACCAAAGTGTGCATGATTTTTGGTTCTCGTTGTTCCCACAACGTTTGTCCTGAACAGATTGTCATGGGAGGGAGCTTGCAGCTTCCTGAATTTGGGGGGGATGCAGCCTTCGGAAACTTTAATGAGGACAAAGGGATTAGTGGGGGATTTCTCCTTTTCTTCCCCCAATTATGGGGATGAGCCCATTTGTCATGCTTCACCTCGGCCCTTCCTGCACGACGCTGACCCTTCTAACCCCTCTAGATTGCCTTTTTCTCATGAAAAATCTGGTTTGAGTAAGGCAATGCAGTTCACAAGGATTTGCTATAAATATCCATATAATTACAGAAAAGTTTTTTTTGGAAGTATTAATTGAAATGTTTGCTTTTGTGCTTTGTCTTAAAAATCACTGCATTCCCATTTTTGCAATTATAAGGAGTAATTATTTAAATTTTTCACGTTTGCATAATATTTGTTTGTGTACTTATATTTCAGAATGTGTACTTCAGCAATTTGTACGCACGCTACTTTCACACTTCCCCACCCTAAACCAAACCACTTGGTATCACAATAATTTGCAGGTCCTCCCACCCTTACTTTGCTGCTCATGCTGCCTGATGATGGGAACGGTTCACTGGATCACAGCTCTTTCACAATATTAATTTGACGTGGGTGTTTGTTTACGTATGAACTTGTTGCTTCACACCATAATTGGCTCCTTAACTGCCGCATGTTCGAATGACCCCCCCCCGTGCAAACGTCCACCCACCCACTCACCCCTATGTGTTAATGATCCTAATGGATGCCTATACTGCCAATTTCTTTATTGGCCCATGTTTCCTTCTCCTGTTAAAGCAGGTTGAACTTTCAAGGTACCTCCTGTTGGCTGAATGCATGTTCCTCGTGTGTGTCCAATTCCCCTTCTCGCAGGCTCCTGCCCCCGGGGATACCTAGATTGTGCCAATGGCCATTGCTTCCAGCCAGAGCAGAGGTGTGATTTTGTGGACAACTGCGGCGATGGCTCAGACGAGGCTGGCTGCGGCACGTCTTGCACATTCGAGAGCGGTCGTTGTGGCTGGAAGAACTCCTTAGCTGACAGTTTTGACTGGTCTCTGGGCACCGGCTCCGCTCAGAGCTTCCAGCCTCCTGTGGACCACACGCTGCAGACTGAGAATGGTAAACGACACAGCTTGAGGAATCAGGCGGCAAGGCAGTTGATGAGTTGGACTTTTAGCCCAAAGGTTGGGACCAGGAAAGTTCTTAAATCCAGCTATACAGGAATTTAAAAAACATTTTACATTTATCTGCTTTTTGACAAAGTGACTTACACTGATTTTCCCATGGGAAATTTTTAAGGGAGCAGTTCAGGGCAAACGCCCTGATCAAAGTATGACGGCAGGAGAAGGGATTTAAACCGCTGTCCTTTCAGTGTAAGGTGATGGCTTTAGTCACCACGCCACCCATTGCACCGTGTGTTTTAAATGTTTGCTAAGAATGAAGGCTGAGACAAAGCCTGGGGAGAAAAAAAACACTATTGTCAAGGCTTGGCTGGTTCCATCCAGCCAGCAACACAAAAGCAGATTATGAGTTAAACAATTTATGAACCTTTTGCTCCCCGTTAGATGTAACCAGGTGATTTCTCATCTTGGAAAGCCAAAATCACACACAGTGGAAGACTGCCTTACACTTCCCATCCCTATCTAAAAAAAAACACTGTAAAAATTTAAAGCCTTGTGCCAGTGATGAAGGAACCCATATCTTGGATGATAATTCTTAAGTATGTTTAAATCAAATAAATGGAAATGTCCAATGACATAGCAGCTATGGAAAATATATGTAGTGTTCAACCAATTTAAGTTTCCCATGCAGAGAAGCTGCAGAGAAATTAATTTTCTTCCTTCCATTTTTTATTAACATGCAAATTAAATTTTAAAAGTTTTTGAGACAACCATCTGTGCAATCGAAATTACCTTCAAAAGTTGAATTGTATATCATTCCATAAGCATTCCTTGCCATAGACTCAGTTATATTTAAATCTTTATTTGCTTAAAAGACAGAATAAATTTATCCAGAATAATTTACTCACTTGCATAGAGTTTCTTACACTTTTACCTACTTAACCCTTAATGAACTTGTCAAAGGTCAAGAATGATGCGTAGACACCTACTTTGGCCAACTCTGTTCCGTGGCACTGCACTGTGGCCGTGGCCTTTGTTTTTTAAATATAGGGGTCCCCCAGAGATGTGCCGCCAGTTTCTCGTCACTGCAAAACGTCATGGAGTAATTTTCTGATCATCCTACAATAATCTAAGGATTGAGCGATTCTCCTGATGCTCTAACTTCTCTTCCATCCCAGGTCACTTTGTCTACCTGCAGGCCACGCCTGTTGGCCTGAGAGGTGACAAGGCCCACATGAAGAGTGATGTGTGGAAGGAGTCCAGCTCCACCTGCAAGCTGACCTTCTGGTACTACCTGTCCCCCCATGCCATGGGCATTGTGCGCCTTCTTGTTAGGGTGGGTCAAAGCTCATGGCTTATTTTACCCTGTTTACTGCTTTAATCCAGACAAGTGACCTTCATTTGAAAATTGTGCTCACTCAGCTATACCCTAAGGGGGCAACGCAGGATGTAGTGATTAGAACTGCTGCCTTGCATTTAAAGGCTCCAGGTTTGAATTCCACTTCCTGCTGTATTACTCTTGTTTCAAGGTACTTTGTCTCAGTTATGCCAGTAAGTTTATCTAACTATATAATATATAGTTAGATATATATAATATATCTAACTATATCTATAATATAAAGTTAGATAAACTTATGGATATATACATACATACATATATATAATATATATATATATATATATATATATATATACACACACATCTCAGTATTTGGATGGAAAGTGTAGTAACATATTTTGATTCAAAGCTTATCGCAAATAAAAAACACTGAAAACAAATGTAAAAAAAAACAAATAAATACTATAGAGTACTGTACAATGTAATGCTAAAGTAATACTAAATGTATTGCAGTAAACTGTACTGTACAAGGATTACTCAGAAAATACTACTTGATTACGGTTCTTTTACTGGATTCTCAGAACGCAACCAAATTCTTAGTGCTTTAGTCAATCCTCGTATGATGTGATGCATTTATGCGGAGCAAAAGTTCAAAATGCCCCCACTGGTGTCTTGTCGGCTGTTTCTGCTGGTTTCCTAACTTCCTCACGAGCCTCATCCGAGCACGTTTGTTCCATACCACGCATTACGCCTCCACAAAGTAAACCCCACAAGCCTTTCTTCTTCCCTACATTCCACGAGTCCTCAGTAAAAGTTTTTATTATTTTTTTTCTTAATAAACCTATTTGTGTAAATGCTGATGGTGGCACTGAATACACAAAATGTCCTGTACTGTACATATTGCACCACGTGTTATAAACATGCAAATGACAGCACTGTTTTCTAGTTAGGTAACTGCTATCCATAGTTATTTCATGGTGAAATCATGGATTAATAGTTATATGTGTGTGTTCCAATGGGTTGGGAGTGCGTAATGTTTTTTTTTCCGATTTAAAATAATGCGGCACACGGTACCCAACCGGTTATCAGGGACAAATTCAGATACTAAGGGATTACAGTAATTTAAATACTGTATGGAAAGCCATACGTTGTAAAATTCCCGTACCAACACAAAGCTTAGAGAGTGACCAGGCGGTGAGTGGTGGTGGGAATACTTGTGGCCGATGTAATACCTTTCATTAATTTTTCCTCATTTTTCACAGTTAAAGTCAACAAGTCGACAGATAAAACCAGCAGCTCGACCAAAAGATCTCAGATACACTAACAAAAAATTTAACAGTATTAAGTTTGAGACACACAAAGCCAACAGACCTGAACCTTCCTTCTCTCCCTCCCTCCCACTAGCTCTCTCTCCTGCCCCTGAGTCTGAGGCTGTTTTGTACAGTAGTTCTTCATTAGAAGACTAGCTGCGTTGGTGTTTCTTATCCCCTTAACAAGCTGCTTCCAGGTGTAGCTGCCAATCCAACTCATGACCACACTGGAGCTCGAGACACTTTTCTTTTCATTTCTTAAGCGGAGCAAAAAACAAGTCATAGTACCTGGATGCGTTGTGGCACTGAGCTCAGTTGACATGGCAACAGCTGTGACTCTGATCGCGTCCACAAGCCATCCATTCACGATTGCTTCTGTTGAACCAGAGAGGAGGGCAAGGCTTCTACCGCACAGAGTCAGAGTTGGGACCTCAGCGCACGAGGAACAGCCATGTTGTCAGCATGAAACAGAGTTTGCTTTTATCACATATCGTTTCGTAAGAACTCTTCGCACAGGGCAGTCTCCTTCAGTGCGTCAGTGCATTAAGAGTGGGCTAAAACTGTAAGCCCTTCTGATGTTCAGCGTGTGGAACAAAAGAAAAACTGCGCCACTAGGACATATGCTGCAGATGAATCTGCGTTGCCTTAGTTACCTCTCTTTCCCCCATTAATCCATTAACCACAGGCAAAAACAGGTGAGGCAGCGTCGGTACCATGGCAGTTTAGTGGATGCTGTCGAGTTAGAGCGCTCTGAGATGTTGACACAGCTTCTTCTGTATAGCATGAACAAAACGGGAAGTCAGAGACATTTCTGCGTCGTGCAGGACCCCCAGTACTGCAACAGGTGTCTGTTTGTAATCCTTTCCAAACTACAGTGAACAGGGACTGACATCAAAGTGCACGCTTTTTGCATTTTGAAAAGTTTTTGGCTCCAAGGATGAGGCTTTCGTCAGGATGTTTTGAGATGTTGTGCATCTCGCAAAGGGAAATTAATTTCAATCTCCAGACTCCGTTCTGAATTTCCATACATATGGAAACACAAGCACACTGTCAGCTCAGTGTTGACAGCCAGCAGCCCTTGATCAAAATGTTTATATCATTAGATCAGTAATAACTGGAAATCTATCTCTGTTGTTGTTGTCCCTCCCTGATGCCGTCCAGGTTTAGCAAATTGCACCTTGCATCTGTGAGCATATGGCACTGTCAGCGGGTGAGCTTACACACCTCATTCTCAATCTGTCTGAAGTTTGTGTCTTCTTTCCGAGTCGGGAAGCGGGGGTCTCCTCTGGCTGCTCAGGTTTCCGCCCACGGTGCAAAGGATTGTGTTCCAGCTTAACTGGTCACCCTAAGTTGCCCGCAGTGCATGGCTGTGACCATTTGTCGCTGGCCTGCAATGGATAGCATTCCGACCAGGGTGTGGTGTCTGACTCTGGAACAGATCTTGAAACCATCAGTCAGTGATAATAAATGGAAGAACAGATTAATAACAGCGTGCTGTTAATGTCCTGCCAGTTGCACAGCTCGCAGACACGTGCAGTTACCAGCAGTGGGCTGTATCTCAAGTTTTGATAAAAACTAACCTCTATATAAATCAACGGTAAGCTGTGCTGGTGAGGTTTTGTTGATTATTGCTGTCACAAAACTGAATGTGGGGTTACAGTCCCCACTGTATTTGCTTAGCAGAGGAGTCTGTGTGGTGAGGAGATGAAAAGGCGGGTATTTGCTGCATAATTGTTCTTACAAACTGGTCGAAATTCACAGGAAATGGACCGTGTTGCGCACCATGCTAAGGATGAGTTGTTAAAGTACAATTTCACGGTCAAATGCCCCCCCCCCCAACACGCTCACACTCAAATCCATCCAGTCCCCGCCATCCTTCACAGAACATGTAATTTTCATGGCAAATGACAACCCACACAGTGTCAATAGCTGCTGCCCACAGAATGGAGAAGGAAACAAAGGTCTCTAATTAAATCCCAGTGGAACAAAAGAGAATAAAAAATGAAGATGTTTTGCTGCTGCCCTCCATGGCCCTGTCTTAGCGCTCCGCCCAAGCGCGTCCCTTTCATTCACTTTGGTTTACAGCACATCTGTTCGTATCTGTATTGAAAGTACTCGCTCTCAACCAATTTAATCAGAACTGTATATTTATTTTGATAGGAAACATAATATTCT
The DNA here is from genome assembly GCA_900497675.1 of Arapaima gigas. Classification (NCBI taxonomy): domain Eukaryota; kingdom Metazoa; phylum Chordata; class Actinopteri; order Osteoglossiformes; family Osteoglossidae; genus Arapaima; species Arapaima gigas. The sequence goes on along the minus strand of UFQX01000271.1, from coordinate 555,124 downwards.
CCAGCCAATCTCAAGAGAAAGCAAACAGTGCCACAGCACACTTTGTTTCAACGGAATACACACTATGTTAAACGAACTTTAGCGGATAAGGCAATGTACTTACAACCAGAAAGTTGTTTGGTCAGATCCCTGGAGGGTCTTTGCTCGACTATGGTACTTGAAGTAAATGAATGCAGTGAAATATACTGTTGTATATGAGTGTTTTTGCGGTTATCAATAACCCTAAGGAACAATACAATAAAACAGTTAAAAACAGTTGGGAGGGGACATCTTAGGTTTATGAATGTGGCAGCGTGACTCATCTGAACCACAGTACGATCTGTTCTTTGAATTGTAAACGCTCCTCTTTTTCCATTACGTTCCCAGATGTGTCTCCAATAATCACATAGCGCTGCGTGCCCGGCAAAGACAAAAAGCAATTATTTGTTTGTCAAAACCGAGGACAAGCAGCAGGGCAGAATGAACAAGTCAAAGCTTCAACTGTGTGCTGACAACCTTCATGGTAGTTTAAATATAACCAAAGTGATTTATATATTATTAATTAATGTGACAACTAAATAAAGACATAACTTGTTCATTACCTTTTACCACTTTATGCTGTTCAAGGTCACGGTGGTCTGGATTTGAGCCTCCCCTACCACCTTAAAGGCATAAATAAAAATAATTTAAAAAATTAAAAAAAAATAATAATAATAATACATGTATCTCTGGGTTTGTGGAGATGAAAAGGACAAATGCAAATTTAACACTAATTTTAGGTGTAGATGTAAACGGGGGAGTTCATACCTTTAACAAAATCATAAATGCTCCACATTTGTGAATGTAAAAATATAATAGCAAATAATATATACTACATTGTATCTACGTATTCGTGAGATGTCGTCATATCCCAAGGAATTTAACCGCGTTTAGTAATCTCTGTTTGCGAATGTTAAACTGTTGGCTCCAGTTTACGCCCAGTGTGTCAAAGTAATTATTTTTAAATGAATATGTATGATGATGCAGCTAAGAACAAAAGCATTATATTTTTCAGTGTAAAACGCCAAAATATGTTCTGGATGCTATGCAAATTAGAGAGCTATTGTGATAACTGCCATTAGGTCAGGTTTTAATTGTTGCGTTTTACGTTTTAATCGGCACAACAACAGTTACAAATAGCCCACAGGTAAACCAAGGTACAGGATTCAGCTTGAAAACAATCAGAGTTTCTGTCAGGTATGTTTTCTCCGGGCTTTAATTAATGCCATGTAATTGAATCATATTTCTTCCCAAAGTGAGAAACGGCACAAACAGGACATTTTTTATTTGAAGGTGAACCGGCAATGCAACAGCTGCCAACAGCCCCATAAAACAAAAGGCTATGAATATAAATTGGGCTTTGGCTAACAGCACGTTCGCAGCAGGGCATTCGCAAGAATATTTTAAAAGATTTACCTCCCAGAGATGCTTTTTTGTGACACTGTGAACAATTATACAGTGCATTACCATTTAAAAAAAATATATTTTATTGCGTACTCTTGTGCACCGAGGGGACGGGGCAGCATCAGAGGAGCCTTGAGAAGCTCCGCTCCTTAAAAGGCATCACTGTTTAAAGAGGGGCAGGATTCATTTAGAACGACTCCAGAACAGAAACCTCTTTACACCCTATTATTTTCATGCGAGTTTCCAACATGTTTCTGGTTGCCTGTTAAATGTTAATTGGTTTTCACAGCTTGTTCGACCGCTGTGCTTTACAGTTTTGCCGTCGGCGGAAGAGGGAAAACAAGCTGAATCATGCATGACCTCGCTCAGCATGCTGGGGATCCTCTCCTGTTTTGCACAGACAAAACAATATATCCCCGTCAGCTAACCGGAATATGTACTTCATAAAAACTTACCCCTGGGAACCTAAAATATCTGACGTTGAAACGCAGTCAGATGATTTACCTGTTCACTTGTGCAGCTGCAAAATATTTCCACAACGTTGAATGCGTACAGCTTCGGCCGGCTTAAATTTTTATTTCTGAATGCTGTAAGGTCTTAAAAACAAATTCTCCTCTTCTTGACATGCCTGTTCTCCCTGAGGCGGTAGAGGGGTTTGACGCCATCTGAGAAAATATTGCCCTGAAACACCCAAGAGAACCCAAGTTGTTTCGGTGCGTGTCATCGGTAGCCCCAGGTAAATCGAGTGACCGCTCTTTAAACTTGTCTCAGTGGGAGTACGTAGGGCTACAGCCATTTGGGCCACAGTACTACAGATAAAATATGGTACTAAATGTGTTACTAATTCACCTGAAGCTTTCTCAGATGTGTGGCACAATACTAGGTTTGTGTGCTAAGCTCCTTACCATTATTCACCTATTTATACAGCTGGGTCATTTTTACTGTATCGATTCAGAGTAAATACATTGCTCAACTGTAATACAGCAGGAGGGATTCAAGACCGGGATATTTGAATGGCAAGTGGAAGCAATACCCACCTGTGGCAAAGTGGGTTCAGGGACAGGAGGAGTCAAGATGCAGCTTTTTGTGCTTTCACTTCATTATTTGGAGCTCATAGGTCGGGGCGTCAGTGGTCAGGACAGGTCTATACGTATAGTTTCTCGCTCCAGTGGAAAAGTCCTCTTCCCGTGGGCAGCGAGGGCTGAAATACAAACGTCCTGGCAACTGTGTGTTGTTTCACTGGGACTAGGCATACGTGTTAGGGTGTGGGTTGTGTGCCATGCTGTTTGTGTGTGATTCTGGACTGCACTGAACTTTATCAATTGTGAGTGAACTGAAGAAGTGGGTCCTCCATCTCCCCACATGCCACACTGTCGTACTATCCGCTATGTCTGTCGCTGCACGTTATTTTGTGTATTGTAGTATTTGTTGAATTTGTGAACTTTTCAGCGTACTTATTCTATATATAGGGGGGTTCGGTATACTGAGCATTAGGATTCATTCTTACACACCAATCCAATGGTTATTAATCTTTAGTGGATTTGGAGAAGAACTCAATGTTGGCTACTGATTTAATAGTGGGTTTTGAACAAATCTAGCAAATCTTTACTTGCGTGCGGTGACGTTTCCCCTTGGCTGAACTATGGGTGCAAAACGGAAAATCTGTACAGCTTCCCACTCAGTGTTGTACAACTTAGGCCATGACAACAGTGGTTCTGGAAGAGAATGGGGCTCAAATTTTCTGGTGTTCGTCTGCCAACAGTTTTTGAGGAAAAATTTAAAAAAAGAAACACAGTTGGCCCATTCTGCTGGAGGTGTCAGTCCATTTTTCTAGACTGGCTCTGTGAAGTTTTTCATTTTTCCCAGGATTTTTGGCTGAATTGTCCTGCATTGTTATTCTAATGAATGTTGGAAGACTTGGACACCTTTTTGGAACTTCTTACATATTCCTTCTTGACCACTCTTGCTAAAAGCTGCACCTTCTTCCCTGCTTTCATATTTACTTTCATTTACTTGTGTCTTTATGTATTTGCAATTTCTTTGGTAAACTAAGTCTTGTTTATAAGTCTTTGACCTGTTTCTGTTCTGCTGCCAGGTAAAATATATTTGCAGGGAGACACGTTCAGCGGCTCCGGTTTTTTTGCTGATATACGATCACTTCTGCTTACATAAATTACATTCGTGCCTTCAAATGGGATCTTACTTTTAAATGGTTAGTAATGGTAGATCTGGTGAGCCGGGACACATATCAAATCACAGGTCATATGAAAATGGTATATTCACTGCTATTTGGGAATCCGTGGGTTAAATTTCAAAGACATCGGTTAAGCTAAATTATACTTAGCACTAATAAAATTTAGAAGGTTAATTCGGAAACATATTTTAAATCAGCCCTTCAGTAATAAAAAAGTAAAACCTTTTTTTTAAAAAAAAAAAAAAACCTTTTACACAATGCAAGTGATTTTTTTCATCCCAAAAGCGTGGGAACAGAAAAGGAATTAACTGAGAAATGCAACGTGGGTTCAGTTTTAATCCATTTTTGCATGTGGAGTGACTGTCACAGATTAGATATGACTGAATTTTAAACCTTGTACAGATGAGCACCTCATCCTCAGGACAAACTGTGGCAGCAAAGTCATGATAATAGGGGTAACATTTGTCTCCAGAATGCTCCGCGTAAAGTGTCTTTTAGGAATGTCACACCGGTTGTTTTATAGTTTCAATATATTTACTTCAAAGTTGTACCTCCCGTGTTGTCAAAAATATCTGCCCCCTTTCCATTTTTTTTTTAGTTTTATTTTAGGACTTTTTGAACATTAAATTTGTTTCGATCTTTTTGTCAGTTGTAGTAATATATGAATTAAACATGAGAGAGAAAACGCGACAGTAGTTTTGTTTCATGTCATTTGTTTGGAGTGGAAGATAATGAAATGTGCGGTCATGGATGTGAAAAGTATCTGCAACGTGGTGCATTTTACTGGTTACGCCAGTAACGCTCTAGCGCAATGACTGCAACTAAATACTTCTGTTCCTGATGCCAAATACCGTAGTTCTGTAAAAAAAATATTGTGCAAAATTATTTACTATTATTTATCTGACAGTTTTGCACAAAATCACCTACAATGTGAATGTGTGTATAGTGAGCTTGTTACAGTGTCCATTGATATAGCCGAGTATTAGTTACAGTTTAGCTTAAGCACCCTGACGAAATTTACTACAGCAGGAGAAGGGATTTGAACCTTGGTCTGCAGGCTGTAAGGTGATGACTCTAACCACCACATGACCTGCTGACTTTCTCTTGCCAAATTTTTCCAGACCAGCAGTGGCATCAGCGAGGTGTGGAACGCCACAGGGAACCAGGGGGTCCACTGGAATCAGGCTGAGGTTCTCCTGCGGAAGATGAGAAACTTTGAGCTCATTTTCGAGGGGGTCCGGGTAAAGGACATGAGCGGGGGCGCTGCTCTTGATGACTTGGAGTTCTCCAACTGTGCTCCGAGTGAGTGAGACCCCACCACCCTGCCACCAAAGCTCTGACCCTGCCCCCCCCACAACTGTAGCCGTCACAACTGCCAAAAACAGGCTGTTTCATGTGTCACAATTTATTCAGGTGTCATTATTATTTAGGTTTTAAATGACATAGTAAAGCTGTGACATATAATTTATATTTTGTAGCTTGAAGTTTAAACTGAAGGTTGCACTGTGATGTAGTGGGAAATGTTGGCACCTCCCAGCTCCACAGTTTTATGTTCAAATCCAACCCTGCGTGACTGAATGTTGCTTGTTTTGTCTGTAATTCAAATATCTGCAGTTCAGGTGAATGTGTTTCCCAACATTTTTGAAAGTGATTGTTCACTATATTGAGTTCTTAGATCTAGAAATTTAGTGTGTGTGGCTCTTGCATTCAGCGAAAAGAAGGAATACAAGTATATAGAATATTAGTATAGATTTTCTTGGATGTCCCCAGTTAGTGACACTATTACAGGTGCAGGGGTGGTTAGGGCTGCTGCCTTTGAACTTGAAGGATCCAAATAGAAATCCCACCTGTAGCTGTAGTATTTACCTTGATACTGTAAATCACTGTAAGCAGTTTAAACTTGTACAAAGCAACATCTCAACAAGTGTAAATTTAAATGTACGGAACCTCAGACTTGCCACACAGTCTGAGGTGTTTCATGTTACCCCCAGGTTAGTGCAGTAGGAATGTGCCACAGGTGGTTTGGGGGAAAGGTGGCCTTGAACCTTTGAGTGGAAATAAATGAAATAGTACCAGTGGTTGACCACCCGTGCTGGATATTCTAGTATGGAAACAGGGAACCAGTAGCTGTGACTAATACAAGAACGATCCCCACGCAGTTCGTGTAAGGAATGAAAATTCAGGTTTAGAATAATCAGATGCAGTAATCATGCATTTTCATTGCTGTCTAATCTCATCTAATCCCATGTAATAATAGGTATTCTTTAGGGGGGGAATGCACGGAGGCCCCTGGGTATGACCCCAGGTGAAATTTAAAACTCTACTTTACGCACTTCCTTAACTTGTGCCGAAAGCAATCACACGCCTGTCTTCTTATTAATCATCTCGGTGCAAATTATTGTTTTTTTTTTCACCACGCCGCTGGGTTTTAATGTGTGACCTCAACATCTGAGCATTTAATGGTTTCATAACAAGTCCCAGCGAGACTGTAAAGAAAGTCTACGTGACCCCTGTGAAAGAGCTACTTCTGTGCTCCAGAAAGTGCATGAGCTTCAAACTGCGACTGCGGAGGAGAAATAAACGGGCGAGGATAAATTCAAAGTCAACCACCACCTTCGGAGATCAGAGCCAAGCACCCAGAATGCTCAGCGACAGGCCTGCCATATGCCTTCTGTTGGATTAACTGGGGGGTGGGAATCTGCAGTGGTATCGCTCCTTATTCCTCCACGTCTGTGTGTACTGTGCTGGCTGTAACATTTCAGTGTAGGCTTATGACAGCTTATGGTAGCAAAGTAATTGAAGTAAAAAATATTAAGTAATAAACTTGTGTAAACTGAGATATTATATTCAATTACTTACTGCATTCCTTTCTTCTTTTTATTATCCAGGACCTCATGACTTAACATAGAACATATTCACATTCAGTTTGACTTAGCTGATCATTTTCTCAAAGACGACTTACAGGGTTTAGCTACAGCGTTGCCCATTTATACGCCAGGTTCATTTTGTACTGTATTTATTCAGCGTAAGAACCTTCTTCAAGGGTATTGCAGCAGCAGGAGGGATTCACACGCTGGTCTTTTAAGTCCAAGGCAGTAATGCTAACCACTGCGCCTCCCGCTGTCCCGTTTTCAACATTGTATGGCAGCTGAATTTGGAATTGGAATGTGCTGCATTGTACTGATGGACAATGCCGACTTACGACTGTCATTTTTTAAATTCATTCAGACCAGAATTAGTTTAGACAGAAAGAATATAATATTTGGGCATTTTTTACATTTATTAATACCTTTTTTAACGTAAATTTTATATGAAAATTGTACTCTGAGAATTATCCCCACTACATTTTTAAAGAAATGTACTGAATCTGTTTTCAGGCATAGTTAACGGAACGCATGTCTGCTTTCTAATGTAATGCATACAAGTTTTCCAGTAACACATCTAAAATTACAGCTCTGTGATGTAACCCCCTTTTTTGTGATGAAACACATTTCCGTAGGTGTTTAAGTTAATAAAACAGTGTCCCTCTCACCTTTCTGAAGAGCGCAGCAGCACAGCTCTGTCTTCTTAGCTGCTGCACCCCTGTTGGCCTTGTGACATATCTTAATATGGAGTCTCTTTTGATCCATTGCTTTGGAAAACTTAAAACACCTACGAAATCAATAATAAATACAGGTATTTGCTTTTATGTGAAGATAAGGTGTTCCATATTAGACCAGCCTTGATTTAAAACTTGCGGTTAACACTTTGGACCACTCTGGTCGCCATGAAGTGTGCATTATATGGAGGAACACAGACGTGTGTGTGTGTGTGTGTGTGTGTGTGTGTGTGTGTGTTTGCTGGCCACATACTTGGCTAAAGATGAGATTTGAAAAATGGGTGTCTAGACTCTGGTCTTCTTGTTTTTCAGAGTTTTGCTTTGAAGGCCTTTTCTTGCTGTCATCCAGTTTAGGGATCCTGTTGTTAGATACAATGAAAGCCTTGGCCACTCGGTTAAAAGCATCTCCAAAATTCTCTTTGAGTCTCGCTTGGGGAGGTGGCTGGAAGGGGATGGTTAAGAGCTTCACCTGCTTTTTGTTCACTCTCTGGCAGAGCGGCTGATGGAAAAATCCCAGCTGAGGCGTTGACCTACTGAGGACTCAAAGGGCTTACAGTCTACAGATGGCAAATGACTCAGTACTCAAGTCACCCTTTAACAGGCCCTCCAGTCCTGCTCGCTTGTTGGTCCCATAGCAAGCAGGGTTTTTACCAACATGCTATTTACTGAGTTATCTTTAAAATATTCATACTAGCCATGCTCCCACACTGAGGTGTACATGTGGTCTTCTTTCATTCCCTCTATAGACAAATAAACACATTTCTTCCCTTTGTTCTCAGCTTAGCTGAATGTGGGTGCAAGGGGCATTTGCGTGAATTTACGGATCCATGTATATTCAGTATTCAGTGTATATCCACCAGTTTAAAACTATGTAGCAATACAGGTACTCAAAGGCACTAAGGATTCCAATGCTGACTATTCCTGTTCGTGCTTTATTACTGCAACACCAAAATGTCTCGCCATTGTTCCACAGGCAAAGTTATATGATGGACAGAAAAGTTTGCTTTTTTCAATTTTCAAGCATTGACACTTTCATAACATCCTTATTAGATAACGGCTCGGTTCAAGAAATGGTTTAAGAAAAAACTGGCTGATTTTCCATAAGGTCAGACTGCCATGTAGCTGAAGGGAAGGAGGTGTTTGTGGAGGCAGGAGAGGGAAGGCACTACTGACCTTGTGTGTGTGTGTGTGTGTGTGTGTTTCAGGAGTGGTGCTCCCGGGGTCCTGCCCCTCCATCAATGACTTTGTGTGCCAGAACGGTGACTGCATCGAGTCCCACCTGGTTTGTGACAACAAGGCCGACTGCGTGGACGAGTCAGATGAGCTCGACTGCAGTGAGTGCCTCCCGAAAACAAGACTCAAGACCTTGGACCCCTTGCACTTCTTGTACATGTTTTTGTACAATACTGTTTTCACTGAAGCTGTTGATGAAATGCACAGCTGTGATAGGTCCCTTCTCACCCAGGACACATCCTGGACCTGCCAGGAACCTGTAACTTCAACATGCCGGACTCCCTCTCCTGGGAAGACATCTGCCAGCTGAGTCAGAACACCGATGATGACTTCAACTGGAAGGTGGGCCACACTAGGAAGACCCTGCACACAGGACCCTCAGCCGACCACAGCCCCGGTGAGCACCACTTCTATCGACATCTCATCTCATCGCCAGACAGCACATGCAAATTATGTTTGTCAAACTTCTAGATTTTCAAGCAAGAAAGAAGCACTGCTACTTTACACTTGCTCTTCCAATAAACACTCTAAAGTACTTAAGTCACACCTTCTACACCAGGTTGTTCAGTGTTAGATACATCACCTGTAATCGTTTACCCATCTTTTCACCGGAGCAACACACCAGTTCACCTTAAAGGCATATCTTTGGGTTTTCCCACAGTAAGAAAGCATTTAAACTCCAGATTTAGTGAAAATTAGTCTCATAGCCTCTTTCACTATGGCCCACACCATACAGTAATCCTAACCAAGGTGGGATTCAAACCAACAAGCCCCAGCTCTGAGCACTGACACCTTACCCATTTGGTCACTTCCATACTGTTGAGCAATTTAATTCTTGAGGCTTTATTTAGGTTGTGTCTTAAGCATACCCCTCCAAATGAACTTATTAGCTTCACAGGCAGATTTCACTTTTTTCAGTGACAATTGTACATGCATTATCTCTCACTACTTCAGCTTAAATTGACCTAGGGGGGTCTAGAACCCACCATCCTCAGTACCAAAGGCTGATGCCTTACCTTTTAGGCAACTGGGCCCTCCATCAGCTTGTAACATGTGCTTGAATCCTAAGTCTTTTTGAACCGTTTAGAAGCATAAACCTCAAACAACTCCTGACAGAAATGGGATTAATCACCTAAAACAAGCTGAGGTTCTCTCCTAAATTTACTTTTGGTCACACTGCTTTGTTTTGGAATTTATTTAATACATTTCATTAGCAGATGCACTGCTCCAAGGAGATCTGCCAAATTTACATACTCATCCTATTTCGACCCTCTTTTTCTTCAGTTTTTCATTGCGAGGCAACAGCTATCATAGTGGTCAGAGCTGCCACCTTGTAGGCTCTAGAGTTGAACCCAACCTCCTACAATAAGCACTTGAGCGAGGCATTTTCCCAAAAATCGCCCAGCAAAAATTGCTCTGCTGTATAAATGAGGTAAATCACTGTAAGTCATTTTGGAGAAATGCATTTCACACAAATGCATTTCAATAAATCCTGAGATTGTTTGGTCAACGAAGTAAGTAAATTACTTTGAAACTAACTCTATGGAAAGGAATATACGGAGTGATGGAAAAAGGCCAGTGAGCAGCTGTATTCTGCTGAGCATCAGGATTGTGAATTGGTGGAGTGCGGGAGTCATCTGAAATTAATAAAGATGTTGGTCTGTTTACCAGACATCCAGTACGTGCTGGTGACTTTTCCTCCTTTCCATATCGCATGGCTGCATCCCCCATGGGGGTTTTTTCTTCGAGGCTGAGTGGGCTGGAGCAGGATTCTGATGCTGGGCTCGCTTTGGTGCAGTGGAACATCCTGAGCCGCCGCCTCACAGGAGGCACACCTGAAAAATACATCTGTCAAAAATGGCCCCACTGCTCTGAGCCACAAATAAGCTGTTATTTTAAGAGTAGCTTCTCGTTCTCTTTGTTTTTCCATTCATCACATCGTCTAGCAATAGATGAATGCTCTGTTTTTCACCATTGATGAAGGCACCTATGAGAACAGCCTACTATAAACAGGTGCCTTCTTTAAAGTTGATTCTAACTTTATGTAGATCACTTTGGAAAAAAAAAACTGAAAAATAAAGGATAGTGCTAATATCCCATGGTGCAGTGGGTAACGCTGGTGCCTTGCGTCTGCTCGGGTCTGTGTTTGGACACGGGTTTAATTCCAGCTTAGTCGGTAGAGTTTGCACATTCTTCTTGTGTTCACGAGGGTCTTCTGCAGGCGGTGCCGATTCTTTTCACAGTCCAAAGGCTGAGTTTCAGGTGAACTGAATGACTCCAAAAAACAGTATTGTGTGTGACTGCCATGTGATGAACTAGTATTTCATCCATATCCTGCGTCGTTGGATACGTATCTTGTATCTTGTATATCTTGTGTCGTGCGCCGCATTTCTGAAATAGACGCTGAACCACTGCAAACCCCGAGTGGATAAGCAGGTGCTGAAAATGGGGGGGTGGGGTGGACTTTATCCTGCAACTGACAACTGCTACAACAAACAGAACTGGAAATGACCCTTTTCAGTGTCTCACGCGATTAACTCACCGATCCAAAACCAAACTGGCTTGGCAGGTATCTGTCAGTGTTTTGGCTGTGCTTTCACCAAAAAGCAAGAACTAGGGGTAGCTGGTAATGTAGTGAGATGCATCACCTTTCAGTCATAATCCTAGTGCATGCCTGTTCAGCGTCCTTGAATTTATGCTGTACCCTCAATTATGCTGTAAAAATGATCATGTTGTATAAAGGGGGCTGTAAATCATTGTAACTAGCTTATTTGCCTTTGGCAAAGATGTCAAATAAATGAATAAATAACAATGAATGAACTGGAAGGATACACATACAGAAGCGTTCAGGACAGCTAAATGCAAACATGAGTCTACAAAGGGACTTTGGCCTAAATCACTCATAGATCCTTCAACATTTTCATCTGAACCACCTCTAAATACAAATCAGAATGTACTGAAAATGTTCATATAATAAGGAAGACAAGAAAAATAGTGTTGAAGGGCTTTATTAAAATGAATGCAGTTACACTGTTCTTTAGTGCCAGACTGTCGCAATGGATTCACCATTTCGGTCTTTACAGTCTTTACCGTTCACCAGCATTACCTGCTAATGTGCCTTATTTAAAACAGAGACGAAATGTGGATTTTAGGGTATGAATGGTTTGTACGCCTCATTTCACAAATGATTCTCAAAGATGAGCTTTTTCTCTATTACCTCAGCTATGCTGAAGCCCTTGGTGGGTTTCGCTGACTTGAATTTTTAATGTTTAAAAAAATACTTAAAAAATGAATTTTGATACCAGATGAGGTTTAGGGCCCTGGCTCTGTTTCAGGGAAGCTGGCATGAGATGTCACTGTATAAAAGATTTGATAAGCCAGACCTTCCAAACACCTCAGTCTGTCTGTGAAAGTCTGTGAAGAAATTGCCCATTGGGGAAGGGCAGGGGATGAAGGGAGAGGAGAGCATCATCATCATCATGATCGGCTCTACGGAGCAATCCAGCGTTGGGGATCAGCGGGAGGGTGACTAAAAGATTTTTAGTCACAAATTTGGCTCAAAAGCATCAAGGATAACTGGCACATTTAATAGAAATGGTGACAAACAGGGGTCACCAGAGCAAAAACATGCGTACACATTTGCATTTGTTTAACAAGTTTCAGCAGGAAATCAGCTGCTCTGTCGTCCAACAGTTCGTCTGCACTTCTCCAACACTTCCCACGCCTGTGTCCCATAGACGCACTGGCCTAGGTAATCTCAAAATTTCAACTGCTACTATAACAACTGATAAATCAGAACCAAAGAGAGCCAATGAGAACCAAATAGAATTAGAACCAAGTAAGCAGAAAGGGTGTCGCTGCACCAATGGCTGCACCTTACATTAAAAGACTATCTTTTAAAAGTTGGTTAGGAAAGGTTAGATTAGGAAAAAACACATGGAAAAAAGTAGCAGGCCAGATCCAGAAAAGAACACCAGGAAATACCGTGAAAGAGCACTAGCGCAAAATTCTGCATCCCAGATGGAAATGTCATTTCCATGAGTGTCACCCTGTTGCTGGAGTCATCTGAGATCTGGGTTTCCCATTTGCTCATGCAGAAAGCACTGTATCACTGCTGGTCCATCACCTCCTTTGACTCTGGTGTTTAGCAGATGCAAAGGAGGAGAATCATCTCAGCCCTGTGTTATTGGTGTGCCGCCTGTTTCAAGATGGAAAACTCTCTAAACCCCATATGAAAAAAATCTCCTTTCCACCTAATGGCCACAGAATCCATTTCTAATTTGAAATTATCCACACAGTGCAGTTTAACAACCCACTTCAGCTAAGTCCAAAACTAGGTTACTGGTCAAGGAAAAGTTAAATGAATTTGCTTTGAAAAAAAGCACATCCTAAATGTAAAATTTCCACAGATACTAAGTTCTATATTTAGGGGTGTGAAAGTCTGAGGACCAAAATTTATTATTATTATTGATTCATTTGTTTCTGATCTTATCATTTAGTATCAAGACTCCCTTCCCCACCACAAAATCTACAAACGCCTTTCTATGCTATGACGTTTCTCACTGCTCACACAACAGTTGCCTGCAAATCGTTCCTACCGCCTTGCATACCAGCTGTGTGTCACTTTATCCTTTCTGTCATTTGGGCATCAGGCAGCTCCACCCCTTAAGGGTAATGTCTGGGAATCGGGCAGAGGGGGACAGGATCTGCTGCAAGCAGAGCTATGGATGTTAGCCGTGGGGAAAACAAGAACCCAGGGAAAGAGCAAGACCTGTCATTCATCTCCCCTTGTCCAAGTTCACCGTCACATTCGATCCGCCACAGGGTCCTGCCAGTACTCCAGCTGGATGGACCATTTGCACAAAACACAGAGATCAGTCACATATGTGAGGCTTCTCCCGACGGGTCCTGCCTCCTTTCCCATCATTTCAACCTGGCTAATGGGAACCTGGGGGAGCTGTGGTTAATGATCTGAAATTGTGAACAAGAGGTTGTAATTTCAGTTCCCTGAAGAGCACTGCTTTTGTCCCTCTTATATCCTTGAGCAAGGAGCTTTCTTCAATAAGAAATATCTATGTAGTTATCACCCTTGTTATTTAGCCTTACGCTGGAGTATAATAAGATGTGTAGTTTATAAATCTAAGCTCTCCCTCCAAGACTGGGTGTGAAGTCACTACCCAGTTAGATGACGGGGGATCAGGTTACAGGTTTCAGATTCTTCATACTCATCCTGCCTTTTGCCATAGTGACACTGCTGAGTAAACAAATTATCTGGAATCGGAAGATCAGACTGATGGATAGTGGAGTATTAATTGATATCAGTCAGTAGATGATTTCCCTGTCTATATTTCAGAGCCACAGTGACTGGTTATGTTGTACGTTGCTGCTTTTCTGACATTCCTGAAGGAAAATTCCAGTAGTCCTCATCACACAGCACTGCAGCTCCAGCTTGACTATGAGTCATTGCAGACGGAACGTTCGGCCTTGTGCTTATCCATAAGTATCTTTTTTTGCCTCATTTCCTATTCAAGCATCCCGCGAGACGCCATTACCCTCTGCAAGGGTAGTATAAAGATGATATTTATCATGAAAGAAACATTCTGCTTTGGACCACCATTGGAGGCCAGAGCTCACTGTGAGACTGGAGTGGACCAAGTTACAGGGCTGAATACGATATTATGGCCTTCGATTCCTACTGCTAAATGGAAGGCCTTGTTGTTTTTGGTGCCTGAATCTAATTTTACATTTTTTTCCATTTTTCGTTAAAAGTCTCAAAGAATCCTTAATAAGTTTCTTCTTTTTTCAGAATATTTATATTTAAAGAATATGTGCAAAGACTGTCTTAAGTTTCTACAGTTCGACATTTCACCGAACTGCTCATCATCTCGGGTCTTTGATTTCTGTGTGTTTAAGCCTTTTTCTGAGGGGTTGGAAGGCTTTCCTGCAGCTTTAAGCCTGTATGGTGAAGCCGATTTATTCTGAACCTGTATGCGTTTGACAAAACTTTATCACCTTAGAAACGCTTTCTCTAACAACTTTCTCAAGTCTGCTCAACTATAGCTGCAGCTCCCCTGCTGTCTCTTTCTCTAGTCTTTTCTCAATTGGTAAACAAGCCACACCTTGTGCTCCTTTCTCTTGTTGAACTTGGTCCAGGTGCAGCCGTCCAATTCCGACTCCAGGCTACCACACTTTCATTAAAATGAGCAAAGTTAGGCATTCTGAATCAGCTTTCACTGGATATGTTGAAAATGTGTTAAGTCGGTGTGCTCAGGCGCTTTTCACACGTCAGGAGCTGAAGTTTAATTGCTGGACATGTCATGTATTTGTGTCCATCAGCAGCCTCCTGTGCCTGGAAAGCACAGCCCTGCATATGAAAATCATCTCCTTCCAAACCAGTGGCCACAGAAATGGTGTTTAATTTGAAATTATTCACAAAGTGGACAACGAAAGTGATGGACTCCACGTTTTGATGGGAATGATGGGACTGGGTGAAATTGAAACTTGCTCTGGCACCTTCTACAGTCATCTGAAACTTCTCTCCCCAGAATTTTAATAACATTTTTCCCTGTCCAAGGAGATTTATAATTTCTGTGTTATTTCTGACGAGTCCGTAGAAACTCAAAGAAATGCAGCATTGCTGCAGTCCTGTATGGCTGCCCTTTATCTTGGTACTGTGTAGCCAGGGAAATCTGAAAGCTACTCTCTGAAGGTGTTCAAGCCGGTTGTCGGACAGGAATGAAAAGTGTGCTGTGAAAGAAAGAGAAGGCTGCAGCTGGGCTGTTTCCACGTGCGGTTCTGTTGGCCGTCGTGTCTCGGCTGAGCGGCCCCATCGCCTGCCGTGGATGTCTATCCGCACCGTACCCCAGAAACCAGAGGAATGAGCGAAAGACATGGTTAGCATCAGTCCCTGCTGTTTCCAATAAATCGTACCAGATTTCAAATATGCATGTTTCTTCTGTTTTTCTTCCTGTCCTGACAAAGACGGACGTGGAAAATTCCTGTACATCCATTCTGCCGTGCAGAAGGAGGGCGATGTTGCCAGGATCACAACCAGAACTCCTTTCCCTGCTAGCATTGGTGTATGCCACCTCCGGTTCTGGTACTACATGTTTGGATCTCACCAGATGGGCACCCTCAAGGTGAGTGACCTCTGGTCTCAGCACCATGCTTAAGAAATGGGATTTAACAACAAAAGACTGGTTTGCAGTATTGTTCAAATGGGTGTATTAAATCTTGGAGCACCCTGGGTAATATTGTAAGCCATCATTAATATTCAAAACATAAAACATGTCCTTAAAACATAGAATTGCTAGGGTCTAGAGTAAGATGCTAACTACACCCATATTTAACTGTAACATATATTAACTCACTCCTAGACTAAATATAGGATATATGATAAGTTCTCTGCAGAATTTCTATTTAATCCCTCTGATAAGTTTCCAAAAACCAAGAAGTGTTTTGGGGGGGGGCTTAAGGGGGAAAGTTCAAGTAGGCTGTCATATTTGAGAGAGACACAGCTAGATTTAGAGCTCAGGCATGCTAGTATCTATAGGTAACCAGGAGATGAGTGATAGCTCATGGGACAACATGGTTTCAACAAGCTTTGTTAGTAGGAGACAATGATTAAATGCTCGTGGGAAGTCCTGCCAACTAGAAGAGATGAGCTCTATCACAAGCAGGTTGAGACCTCACGTTTGCCTATAGTGAGGTGCCTCAGGCCAGAACTGGTCTTTCATTTTTAGCAACTTCTTTGGTTTAAGGAGGTGAAGGGAGAGGATGGATGTCCTTAAAGAACCATGGGCAGGTAGCAAGTGGACAAAGAACAAGGTATTGTACATCATCAACATGAACAGCGGAATAAGATATTTTTGTATATTAGAATATGCATCATACAAATGGGTGGCAAAAGACTTATGGTGACCAACTCAACCGACTGACCCAGACCAGGTTAATCCAAAACCACGCTGGCTGTTGGAACCTGCTGATAATATCGTGAAAATACACAGTACACTAATGTGTAAAATAGTATGTTCAAAATTCACAGTTACCTTACGAGCTCATCATCTTCACCAGGTTGTTACCACTGTCTGTTAGGCTTCTCGTGGACTTGGGATATGGTTTTAGTGATGCAGTAACATGGAATAGTCCATTACTCTCTGGACCAAAGATGCTTTCAGAATGTTAGTACATTGCTAAAAATAATAATGATGACATTTTGATGTCTTTTTTTTTTTTAATTGGTTACAATGCATACATACAGCACTAAGGCATGAGGATCTGAGGGTCAGATGGATACAGAGCGTCACAGGGTCATTCAATATTGTCGAACAACTTCCAGAACGGTGTCCAAATATTCCAAAATTGTTTTCAATTATAGTGTAGGTCAAAGGTTAATTTTTAAAGCGAGAGGAGGTTAAAGACCTGAGCACAAGTTTAAATAAAAATTAATGCAAATATCTTTTCACAAGCCCTGAAGATTCCTAGGGGCCCTAGGCACTTAGGTCTCCTGACAAGGACATAAGCATAAGACTGATAGAAGAGGTCATTACTGAAATTTGAGTTTACACAAACTTATTTATCACATCAATCCATCTGAAAGGTAAAGTGCAAGAAAGAGAAGAAATGGCTCCCATCTCAGGGGGTGGGGTCCGCATTTATCAAGCCTTCGGTGAGTTGAAACTATTTTAGAGTATTGTAGGTGCTGAATACAGTACAGGAACATAAGATTCACCTGAAGAACCTCTTATAAGTTTGAATTGTATTCAGTGTCACAGATTGATGACTTGGTTGTGGGAAAGCCAGATACGCTGGCATCCCAGGCTTTAGTAAAGGTCCCTCCAGATCAGTGTCAAAAGACTCATGAAGAGCTGCTAGCTTTTTGCATGCAGGGAGTGTGTTAACAGTTAGTCATGATGCTTTTTAGTTTACACAGCTACACAGTAGCTGGCACACTATATTTTGTGAGAGATGGAGGAATTTATATTTATCCCATTATCTTTAGTTAACCATTTATAACAGGTGCTGGCAAACCTGAAGATGGAAGGGCTAAGAGTGAATCCTTGCAAGTGTAACTTGACATTAACACTAAGTACCCAGGATCCATGCTAGGAAATGGGCAGTTATTTCCATAAGGAAGGTGAAGTATTTTGATAGCTGTCAAAGTCAGCAAAGAAAGGCAGATAGAACCTTTCCTTGTGCTGGTGGGGTAATATTATCTAGTTGCACTTGACTTTTCAATACTCTGATGGTGCTCTCAGGGAAGAACGGCGGCAGCAAGGTTATGTGGGTTGCATCGTGATGCATTGTGACACAGTGTTACACTTTATTGTAAAGGACACATATTTTACAGATTTCTACTGTGCAGACAAAAGTCTCCAATTGAAGGGCTGTGTTGTTGCAGAATGTACCGAGGGCGTATCATCTAGTCACCTGTCTGTGCATGAAATGTGGAGATAAGATGCTCAACGGTGGAGAAAAATGCTTGGCAATAACATGAGCCGTGAACTCCATGAAATATGACCTTTTTGGTCAGAAGCTCAATCTAGAGATGATAATGCTCTTCGCTGGTCGGAAAAGATGTGGGAGAGAAGGCCGCAATGAACCATATGTTATCTTCCATTCAGGGTTACTTGGTCATTTAAACCTTAGGCATGTAAAATGCCTCTAAATGTCCAAACAAAGTGACATAAATGAAAGTAAGTTGCTGACTCCCTTGAAGACTAAAATGCATGGTCTAACCACTAAATATTTAAACTAAATACAAAGCAGAAACATCTGCGTGGTGCGTTTTGTGAAAAGGTGCTTGAATTTCAGGAGACGAAATGGTTCTAAACCTGTAAAACGTGGAAGAAAGTTGCAAAATAACATTATGGTCGCACACTGGGAACATACGCAGTTGCCTGCGCCGTTCACCTTTCAGAGACAACGCATGGGAACAGGAGCGTATGACAACATAATTTATTACACAGCCGATGTAGTGTGTAATGTTCTAATGACAGAAAGCATTGTTACGTCCCGGTGTGACCTCATTACAGAAGATCAAATGGGAGCTTAATGAGTTCAGAAATGGAAAATGGACTGGGAGGCCGGACCAGCACACAGTTTATTGAGGGGCAAAGTAATAATCCTTTGATGGATTGTTTGACGATTTGAGTAATAATATTTGGATTAATTATGGTAAAAATATCATTATAAATGAAGATACCGCTGTACGTTAATTATGGATGTTTGAATTGGTTAATGGTTTAGTTAATAGTGATGATGAATATATAAGCAGCCACCCCCCACATAAAGGCTGGCATCTATTCGGAATTCTGCGCATCTATTGGGTGGTTGTGGTTAAAAATCTGGTTGGGGCACCATGGGAGGGAATTTGACTTCGATGCAGAAGTATTGCCCTTCGAGGAACTCGGGCTGTGAATTAAGATCTTGTCTAAAAAACTTATTGCAGATATTATGGGGCTCTTTATAATACTGACAAAGCCTTGAAGGCAAAGTTGCGGGGAGGGTGGAGGCTGATGGGAGTCGGTATTTCAACCGAAATCATAAATAAGTAAAGCAAACTCTCTTGCATAAATAGGAGTAAAGTCATTGCCTTGACAACCACCTACAGCCTCTATTGCCTTATTTACAAACCATTCTTGATATCTTCCTTTTCCAAGTGCACTGGCAGTTTACACTGCCACATGCCATTAAACAGGCTGCTTGAGTTTTGTGGGATTTCAGACATCTGAATTAGTCTTCTTTCTGATAAAAGTGCAGTTTTGAGGCATCGCGCTTTGAATTTAAATTTTTTTGTGAGCTTGGTCTGTTAGAAATATGACATTTTTGTACTTTAAGGAGTAATTTAAGGTATTTTTTGAGGTGAAGGACTGCAAATTATAGTATTTTTTTTTTCCTCTTAAATTATTAGTCATTCAATATAATTGACATGACAATGAAAAATTTTACTTACTAGTTACTTACTCTGCAGTATATTAATTTATTTTATATATTTTTTTAAATGGTCAAAATTGCTCTCCATGTTAGGAAGGGAAATAATTTTTGTATTTGTATTAACTTAAATCATATTAAAACGGAAGGAGCTATTATAACCATCTCTGGTCCAGAGCTCACCAGTGGGGAAAAATGCATAAACACTAAATTGCATTAAACAAAAAACTTAAAATGATTTTTCAAATTAAAACCATTTCTCTGTGGAAGGTGGGAGCCCAGGCCTTGCTACTGTTCCACAGCCAAATCTGGAGAGAATTAGAGGAGAACAAGTACCAGTTGCAGAAGATAAAGCCAAATTAAAGCTTTAGTTCTTCACCCTTGTTTGGAGCACAGTCCTCTTTAAGAATCTTTTGAAAGTTTTATGTTCAATTTATTGCGCTGAAAGATGGTCTTCACATAGAATCCTGTCAGTATTACCAAAGTTATTTGGGTTTTTTTTTGTGCTCAGTTATACAGTTGTCAAACAAGCCTGTGCTGCACCCTGAGTTAAGAACACTTGAGAGAGTTAGATATTTAGATAGCTGGAGTTAAGAATTAGTTGAGTTTTGACTTAAAAAATGCTTAAAGGTTTTTTAAATTTGTTTTTTTAAGTTGCTTTTTCATTTTTTAAACTCATAATTGTGTATTCTAATATTTTATGGCTTTTCTTTGTTGCTTATTTTGAGATATTGCAACTGAAAGGCAACTTTCTTTTAATCTTTTAATATGATGATACAATTCAGTTATTTTTCTTTATTTCTATGGACATAAGGGTGAATGTCCACCTTTTGCTATAAATGTTACGTGTTTTAGTGTTTTCTCAAAAAAAAACTGCAAAGTAAGTTTTAACGCAAGCCCAATTTCAACCTTGTAAAAAAAAAAAAAACACATTTTGTCCTCAATTAAAGTTTTATTTTTATTCTTTTTTTTACACGATCAGTAAGTCAGAGTTATGCAGAATCAAACTCTGCTGAAGGTCAGTTTTATTAACTTTGGAAATGCAGATATAAGTAATTCCTGTTATTATTGTAAATCTGTTCTATTATAACCTTCGGTATGACCAATGTAAACACAGATTACTGAATAAAAAAAATTCAGTCTGTATTAATCTGTAACAGGACTGCATGTGCTATTGAAACTTTAGGTTTCTATTATACAGTCTTTGGTTAACATGAAAGGACCATGTAGTCTGTGTAACAATAGTGAATGAATAGAGATAATGTAGTCAAAATGGTTGAGCATGTCAGCACTATGAACCTAGTTCCCAGAAACCAGCATGTTAAGGAATTCATACTTCTAACCACTAGCTACATATTTGAAGGCCTGTTCAGGCAACCCGACATTGAGATGTGCTGTCCAGCAGCTTGCGTAGTTTGGAGAATTAAAAGCTGCTTTTAGTGATGCATGACATGTCTTTCATCCTGCTCCCTCATGTCTCCAGTATCACCCACTGAACTGTGTAGTTTAATTTTGTACACTGTTAATTGGAACTTTAAAAATACAGGAGGATGAATTTATGAAATTATCCATCATTGTATTGTTGACAGGCACAGTCATGACTGACAGGGGAGTCGCTGGCAAATGATTTACTTCCCTGCTTAGCGGTTGAAAGCGCCAGTTGGAGGACGCCGACGTTTCCATCACACACATCATCTCAATAATTCAGCCAGTAAAAAGGCTGGGATTCCTCACCAGTCCAATGCATTTGTCAGTCTGTTGTCCCCTGTTGTTAAGTGCTGGGGTCACTAGGTGGAGCAGTAGTTAGATGTGCTGTCTTCCAGTTAAAGGCGCCATGTTTGAGTCACACCTCCTGATCTAAAACCTAAGTATATAAACCTGATGTTTTAAGTTACATTTTTTTAAATAATTATTTTGTCATTTTTTTTCTGCACATCAAATCGGTAAAATGGTGTTGTTTATGAACAAAAAAAAAATCTAGAAAACGTTTTTAATAACCGCCTTGGGTCAAACTCATGTAAGTGTTGAGCAGAGTCTTGTTCCCGGGTCTGCGCAGGTGTACACCGTCGGTGCGGCCGGGACAGACCTGCTGATGTGGGCTACCAGCGGTAACCACGGAAACCGGTGGACCTACGCCAGCGTGGTGCTGTCCAACAACAAGGACTTCCGGGTGGCCATTGAGGCAGAGGTCGGGGGAGACATGTGGACGGACATTGCCGTGGATGACATCTCCTTCACTGTGGAATGTACCACAGCAGGTAAGATGCTGTGAACGCGCGGCATCCACAACCCACCCTACTGTCCACCCTGTCTGGGTTCCCAATCCCTGCTGCTGATGTATTTCCTCACATTTTCTTTAAGAGCTACCTTGTGTTTTGGGGGCTGCTTTCAATTTATGGATCTGCAGACCTCTGGATTCTCATGGGTCAGGCAGTAATCTGGAGGGGGCTGCAATTACCTTTGCATTCCACTGTTTTTCACACTGCTGCTCACACACTCACACCACCAGCCTGGTTATTAGCAGTCACACACTCCTCCGCACCTCTACACTGTAAAGCCCCCAAGCAACTGCCTCTTGAATCTCTTATAACAATACTTTCCAAATGTCCATTGTCAATAACTGCTTGTTCAAAGCAAGGCCATGGTGGTCCAGAGTCTGTCCTGAAACCACAGTGTGAGGCAGGGTGCAGCGTGGAAGCCACTCCATTACAGCGCCATCACACACATTCATTCACACACACAAAGGGCAATACAGAATCACCAATGACTGTGTGTTTCACATGAATTGAACGGTGGGAGGAAACCTGGACGTTCAAAGGAATCCAGTGCAATTAATACTACTACTAATAATAATAATAATAATAATAATAATAATAATAATAATAACTGTTATCTATTTGGGGGGGGGGCTGAAAAAATCTGCACAAACAATATTGGGTTTATTTGCTGCTCTTGTGCAAAGACACTCCTGTCAGTGACATCATGGTTAGTTAGTTCTAAATCAAACTGTCGTCTGCGTCTCCTCACAATCTGCTTTGCTATCCGGCCGTAACGGATCCGGTTAGATTCGCAGTTGTTTGTGCCTCCCACCGGGCCTGCAGCGCTGGACGTTTCAGGGTCATCGAGCAGGTCTGAGCACGGAGAGAAATGAGAGGCCAGTTCATTTCACCTGCTGCTGTTAAAAAGGAAATCGAGCTGTTTTCTCATCCCTGTGCGTCAGGGAAACGTTCAGCTCCTGGCCATGCCCAACTCTGCAAACGCCGGGCTCCCGTTCGAACGCGCACCGTTTAGCTCTTTCAAATCGCAGAGCGTTCTGTTCACAGGCTGCGGTGTCCACAATTGCTGGCAGTGTTTGTTTCCTGGCAGCAGGTGGAGTAGCGGTTTGAGATGTATAAGTAATTGTAAGTAGGGTTACATTTATTCATCTAGTTGACGCTCTTCTCTCAAGCTACTTGCAGCAATAAAGTATTTTTCCATTTGTTCAGCTGGACAATTTTTACTGTGGCAATTTAAGGAAAGCACCTTGAATGAGGGGACTACAGGAGCAGGATTCAAACCTGGGTGCTTCAAATGGAAGGTAGCAGCTTCAACCGCTACTCCACCTGCTGCCCCTTTGGACAAAACCATCATTTTAGCATATAAATGTGAAAGCCTGGTGTCCCACCTTATTTGTTCCCTGTTTTGCCATTCGGGCTGTGAACCACCACAATCCTGCACTGGATGAGCAGTGTCTGAAAACACTTTGGTGGACTTATTTATATTTCTTTGCTGAAACGTTTATTGAAGGCACTTTTTGCCATTATTAGAACTGCATATTTTCACTGGAAAATTTCAAATGAACTGTCCTGCTTAAGTTTCTATTCCTGGGACATCAATGTGAAATTTCCACCTACTTATATCATTGACTGTTCTGTATGGTTGTTGATCCAGGTTTAGTGCTGTAACCTCCAAGCCCCAGTGGCATCACCTAAATTTATTCATTTCATTCAACTCTCATACTGCTGGTTGTGTCCTAAAGTTGTTCAGATCAAGTGCTTTGCTTTAAACTGCGAAGGCAGTGCCGTTTTGGGATCAGAAACAAAAACCCATTCCACTGTGGCTCTTCTGTGTAAATGGCATTGTACTGGGTTTAACAAATGAACGTTGTCACGTTGTACGGTAGATGGTTCGGGACCCTCAGAAGATGCTGTCAGGGCTTTATATAATTAAAAACTGAATGCTAAGGCTTTATAATCTCACCTTTGGATCATTATAGGAACTTGTCCCTCGCTGGAACTTAGCACCCAATACATCACAAATGCCACAGAATAAGTGTGAAACTAAAAGTTTGTCAACTTTGTCTCAGCCTGTAAAGTGACAAGCTTTACCCCTGCAATTCTAAGTAAGTCTTAGCAATTCTGAAATATTTACACATGAATATACCTGCTCTAATCTGGGCGTCTGCAGACTTGTACATCTATTTTCCAAAATTTCATACTTCAACAAGCACGAGATGATCTGTAGAGTCCGGGAAAATTAAAGGTACAGCTCATAAATGTGCATATCGACCATAAACGGTATTCGTGCTACACCAAGACGCTGTTTAGTCCCTCCGTGGTCACTGTTCCACAGTTGTTACATTGCAGCTGCAGGAGAAGGCGACCTCAAGCTGTTTAACGCGTCACTGTGTGTATCCGTGTCCGTCTGCCTGCTTGTGTGTGTGTGTGTGTGTGTATTTTTATGGCTTTTCATTGCCCGCTGAAGTGGTACCAACTACGAGGCAGGATGAACAACGATAATACGGCACTTCCAGTTATTAGTTGTGTATGTATGACCCATATTTAAAACGTACACCTGTTGCATCCTAAGCTGTACAGAGAATCACGTATGTGTAATTGTATGTCGGTTTGCTTTATGTACGGTAAGTTAGTACTCGGTTGGTCTGCCAGAGGCGCTCTTGAGGAATGACGCTCTTATGAAACGGCACTTTAAGAGGTCTTTAAAACTGTATATTGTGCCACGTGACTGGCTGACTGGGTAATTTTGTGAACACACAGATGTACGGGGGTTCCTAATAAAGTGCCTGGAGAGTGGATGTTCCTGCTATATCACTGGTTTTTAAAAACACTTACCAAGATGGGGCAGGACAGGAATCATTTAGCTGATGCTTTTTCTCCAACGCAGTTTACAGTGTAACGTTTCTAGTCGTGATTTGGACATTTGTGTAAGTGAGTAACTGTTACTGGGTTAATTCGGGATGACTGCTGTGCTCAAGCCTACTACAGCAGGATGTGGAATTCAAACTTGGGTCCTTCAACTGCAGCACAGCAGTTGTAACTACGGCTGAACGTTTTATTTTTAACTAAAGCAAAGACGGGCTTCATTAACAAATCCTGTTAGTGTTTTTGAAGCAGCCGATGCATGTAATACGATGACAATACGTAAATAATTATAATGTTTTTATACAAGTATTGTAAAAATAATTTGAACCTTAGGGTAGCCGTGAGGATATTATACACAGGTGAATTAAATAACTGTTAAACTGTCCTCAAAACAACGATGGATTCAAGTGTGGGGAGTTTCTCTTTATAAAGATACAAGGAGACGAAGACAAAAAAACCTGTGTGTGGGTGTACACACACGTACGAGTTTTTGGGTTTTTGCAGCACACGTTCCCACAACCTACAGAGGACTTCAGGCAGAGCGCTGACTACAGAATAGTGCAAAAACACATAATGATAAATCAAATAGCAGTAGTAATAATAATGCACAGTTAAAAACAAGAGTGGGCAAGGAAGAAAGTTCCTCCAACAGGTAACGGACAAATAAGCCTCTGGGGTCCAAAACCATCTAGTAGCCCGGTGCTCCTGTGGTTTCTACACAAATTGGGGAGATGTTTGTATTGTAAGAGTTTTAAAAAAATTATTCAGGACACAGTACGCTTATCATGATATGTTTATATGTATGTATGTACCCGTCTGTACTGATGCCGTAATGTTAAAACCGCCACCTTCAGTTTAAAGGATGTAGGGTTAAATCCCAGCTCCTGTCGTAGTAAAACTGATTCTGGTACTTGGTACAGTGGTATCTGAATTGATACAGTAGAAACTACCCTACTGTAGAAATGGATGAATGAATTATTGCAGGTAGATTTCTACACTAACTAGCAATATTAACCGGCTTTAGACAATGATGTTATAATGGATTTCTCTATGTATTGACGTCCCATCTAGCCCCGGTGACTGCAAAGCCGAAGACCTGCCAGCCAGACTCGTTCCAGTGTCTGCATGATTTCCAGTGTATCCCGCGCAGCTGGCAGTGTGACGGAGAGATCGACTGTGCTGACCTGTCTGATGAGGAGCAGTGTCCCACCCGCCACCCGGGCACTGTGCCCCCTCAGGACCACTGCGGTCAGGGACGTTATCAGTGCAGAGATGGCCGTTGCCTTGCCACCTTGCTCCGTTGTGATGGGGTCCCTGACTGCTCACATGGGGAAGATGAATTTGACTGCCGTGAGTTCCCTGGAAATAACTGTTTGTCTGTGTGTCTGTATGTTTATACCTGTGTGTTTATATCTTTTTTGTAGCTTTTTACCTGGTAACTGTCCCACTGACCTCTTTTTACCTGATGTAGACTGGAGGTGCCCTTTTGGCCCTCATGTGGTAGACTGAGCTCCCTCTGTCCCTCAGCGTTACTAAATCCCTCCCAGCATTCACGAAGTATCTCAAACCCATCTCTTTCAGAGTCATTCCTGGCCTGATCTCCTGACTGCTACAGTTTAAAACAAATTGTGAGTCCTTTAATAATGCACAAACAAGCATACTTCTTGAGTTTTATGGTGCTTTTTCCTTTTCTGCAAACGTTGAATGTAGTATTTAACCGTTCACAGCCCAGGTTTTTAAAAGCATGCAAACCCTTGTATTTAAAACTGAAAGAACTTCCTTTTATTGGAGGATATCAAGACTAAATTCCCCCTGAAGGCTCAAATGACAAGGCTTTGACTTTCATTCTTTTGTCACATTGTGTGAAGAGAAAGATCACTGGAAAAAGACATTATGCTTGGAAAGTTGAGGGTCAGAGCAGAAGAGGAGACCTGAAATGCAATGGGTAGATACAACAACTGCAACTTTGAATGCCCCTCTATCAGAGGTTAACCATCTGGGTGAAGACCAAACACAATGCAGGACCATACCATCCATAGTGTCGGCTTGGTGACGCTTAACAACGGACCCTCCTTTACCACCAGTAATCTCCACCAAAAATTTCCTGCAGCTGCTGATCAGACTTGCACAAATATTACAAATAATTTAGACAACTCCTGTCTGAAAAACTGTTCAATATTTCCGGGATTCCTTGTGTGAACGGCTCTCTTCAGACACCACATATCAGTTAGGCGTAAATCTGGAGTTTAACTTGGCCATTTCAGAACACGCTTAAGCAGATTTTTTTCATCTGTTATTGGGACTTAGCTGAAGATCAGACAATAGAAATCCAAACTTTTCATGCAACTCTACATAAATGAGTCCAACACCATCTGCTACGATTGCTTACGTATTTGCTATTTGAATGTTGTTTCCATAGTGTTTCAGTGATTTGAACCAGCAACACAGTCGTGTTAAACTAACACGTTGCGCTTTGACCACTATGCCTGGGTCTAAAGGTCTTCATCTGTTGCTGATGCACTTTTGTTTACTCTTTGTATGATGGCTTTGGGAAAAGCATCTGCTAAATAAATGAATGTAAATGTCAAAATTGAATACCTCCCTCGGGGGATAATAATAGGGTTGTTTCACAGGACTTCAACAAAGCCTGTTTAAGACCACTGCCTTAAACACTAGGCTGTTGGGTTCTCACTGCAATTTCAGTATTTTAAGGTCAACAGTGAGGCTAGTGAGAGTAATTTGAACTGAGCGCCTCATGTTAGGAAAGTCCCAAATCTTAAGGCAACAGACAGGTCCAGAAAAAGTTAGTGAGACAATATGACTTGTGCATCTGTCACTTTTTGTTTGCTGTGTTAGTTTTCATCTCAAATACCTCTGTGGTCCACCAGTCAAAACCAGCTTTCTGCCTCTTAACCCCAAAAGTCTGTTTGTATTTCCAAAAAACAGCCAAATGATTCGACCTCCGCGATCCAGTCATCAGGTATGGCTTGTTTTGTTTCTTGTAGTGGATAACTAAATAGACGGGAATTTTTATGACTAAATAAGCAGTGAATTTGCCTTTGGACTTGCCTTCGGTGTTGTGTGAACTGACCCGTTGCTCGTGGAAGGATTGTCAGGGTGTGGTCTTGTTTATTTTTTCAATAGTGATTCTTCCTTGGTTGAAATGCGTATTTTTATATTTCTTCATGAAAGAAAGAGCTCAGTTTTCGGTGCTGTCCTGTGTTCCAGGCCCATGCCACCATGATGGAAAGCTCAGGGTACAGAGATGTGTGCTGGTCCAGATGAACAGCCCACTCCAATCCTGGTTTGGGGGTCAGAACTGCATGGGGGGGGGGGGTGCATACATGTTAGACTTGTTACCACATCTTATGGGGTCAGGCAGGAGAGAAGAATCCAGTTTAATTCAAAGATTAAATAAATCACACGGGCATCACGCGTGGTCTGTCGCGCATCTAATGAAATGTATTTGAGCATTTTTTTCTCCTCTAATTCCTGTATTGCGTTTATGATGATGAATTAATTACAGATCCATGCATTGTGAGTTTATATTGAAATATAAATGAATATTTAAATAATTAACTGAAGCGGAGTCCTGCTACATTTGGCCCAGTTTTATCATCTGACCCCCTGAGTAGAAGTGAGAGCTTTCGCGGGAAGCGTAAATCATAGGAAAGACATTCAAACTCCCATTGTTTAAGTAAACTTTCTGGCTGCTTCTTTTGTATTTTCCGTTCGTGATGAGAAATGCCACAGACCCAGCTAATGGGGTAAACGCCGCGTTTATTGCGGCAGTAATGAACCATTCTCCTGGCCTCGGGCCATTTTCTCACCGAATGAGCATTTCCATAATTTGCAGAAAGCCACTTAATTACCCGGCACTGGACGCCGTTACCGCCGCTGCCCGCCGCTGCCCGCCGGGGGCACGTCCGCGCACGCGCTTTGGTGAAACGTTTAATCTGTGCCAAGGTGCCGTGTGCTCCTGCAGACTCTGCTGGTCTTCGCCGACCGCCTGTTCAAAGGCCATTCCTGGGCGGCTTCATGGAGATGAGCAATTAGTGTTTTTGGCTCACGTGGCTTATGAGCGTTCTGGGCGTTTCGATGCAGACCGGCAGGTGTACGGGGGACCGGCTTTGCTAATTAAGTTTTGAATCGGTTTTACGGGGCTTAACGTTTCTTTGTTCTACATTTTATCACATTAGAAGGGGAAAAAATCAAAGGTTAAGCTTCGCGATAATGCAGGCTTCAATCTCAACATCTACAGCTGGCAGTGGTTCTGGCACCATCCTCTGTGTGCCACTAGTCTCGTGCCCCTTCTTCTGTGGGCACCTCTGGAGAAAACCGACATTAATGTTTTAGGTATATTTGAATGTTTTTTTATTACATTTTTTTCATATCTTGATGCGTCTCTAAGTAATTTATGTTGCTTGGTTTGGTTAGTAAGCTTCAGTACTTGTACAGTTGGGCAATTTATGAAGTTGTCTTGGATGTACTCTGGCTATTCAGACTTAGGAGGTATTACATGCATAATCTAAGGTACTACAGCAGGAGCAAGGATTTGAACCCAGGTCGTTTGATGCCAAAGTCACGCCTCTAACCACCATTCAGCATCATGTCACAGGACAGTAGGATAACCTAAAGTTTCAACCTGCTGTTCAAGAAAGGTTCCAGAAGCCTCTACAAAAAGCCCAGGAGCTCGTAATGCTTGACTGATAAATTGACACATTTCACTTTAGGACGAAAATCTCTTTTCACTGTACTGTTCACCCCTCTCTTTGTCAATAGTCAACATCCTTAAGAATGAAAGGAAAACTCTATTCTGCTTGTGTCAGTACATTACATGTATTTTGTACAGTACTGAAACTAGAAAGCGCCAAAATGAGAATGATGAAGTGGATGTGTGATGTGAGGGTAAAAGATATGCTCAGAAGTGAAGAACTGTGGGGAAATTGTTGAACTGATCGTTTCTGTTTTATGTAGGTAGCACTTTTGTCGATATGACTATGTGATGCGCAAAGAAGAGGACGGCAGGGTCAAGAAATCTATGTATCTGGCTGTTGACAGAAACCAACTAAGAGGCAGGCCATGGAAGAATGTGATTATGGACATGAAGACCGTGAACCTGACAGCTGAAGATATGCAAGACTGACAACACTGGAGAAGTGGCATTTGGAAGAAAACGGCCGACCAGGGTTTTTCTAGAAAAATCACAGGAAAAAAAAAACAAATAAATGAATAGTTGATGATGACGTTCACTCCCCTCTTCGCCGGCCAAGCCTGCTGAAGAGTATTTGCATGTGAAGGGATTAGTGCCCCAGACAAGATGTGGATGCCAGCACTCATGTGGAAAGGAACTGCCTGGCAACCCTCAAGAGCAGAAAATAGAGCAGTTGCTAAAAACAGGCGTGGAGCCACAGTGTAAAGCCAACGTGAGCTGGACATGAGCATGAGAATCCCAGGCACTTAACATCATACATGCCCTCACAGATCAAGGCCCAGGGCACACAGCATGGAGAAAATCAAACTGGGAAATAGGAGGTGACCTTCGAACTGTGTCACATGGAGGGTGGAACACGGTGCTCTCAAAACTGTTGACGTTCTATTGCTATTTAAACGCTTAGAGTGAGTCGTGTTGTTCATGTTATGTCATTATCTTGCTGGATAATTTTGTAAAAAATACTATATGTTAGGTACCTTTTGTGTGAGCATAGTACATGTCTTATGGGCACCATGGTGGCAGCACAGCTGGTGTCTCACAGCACCTGGGAAATGGGTTTGGACATGGGCTCAAATCTGTGGTTTTCAAATTCTCTTTTTCTCATAGGTTTCCCCTTGCAGTTGAAAGACATTTTTAGGTAATTCAGGGAATGTAAATCAGTTTGTGAGTGTCTTATGTTGTTCTGATGTGTGGACCACATTTTGTACCACAGTGATACCTGTTTAAAGTGGAACTTGCCCCCCCTCCACTTCAACCTCCAGGCTTTGGCTCCACAATGTATTTTTGATCACAATCTGCCTTTTTCTTGACATTTGCTCAACCCTAACATTTTGAGATTTACTGGATAAAGAATTTACATAGTTCTACCTATTCCACCTTTTCTGTCTTGGATCCAGCACTATGGAGGTGTTCAGGTGGGTCCCTGGTTTGTGAGACCACAATTGGATGCATCCCCCCTCAATACCGCTGTGATGGCACTGCCCACTGCTTGCCCTTCCTGCCCGATGAGTCCAGCTGCCAGGGTAAGCGCTACCCCCAGCTTCGTTCCCTTCACCCATATAAACACCTTAAACTATTGGTTAGCTGGGGTGATGGTGGCCATAAGGGAGACCCAGCATGCCAAGCAATCTGTGCTGATATGCACAAAATCTGAGCAGAAAAATGATGCAGAACATGTCAATTGCTCCCCTTTCAAAAGAATTTTTAAAATAATGTTGTCCTGGATAGACAAAACTGTTGTTTCAATAGACTAAAACTTTTGTCAATAACTTCAGTGGCTTGGACAGCGAAAAAACACAAAGCTGTAGCTTGAGCTATGCCAACCACCAGTTGTGACCAGTGCAGCTGTTCCCAAAGCTGGGGAAAAAAACACCATATGGTTTCAAAGCGCTTGATGTACATATCTGCTAAGTTTTATCAGATATTTGCCATTTCTAATAGTATATGAATATATTCTAAGACAAAAAGTGACTTTTTTGTCATTTCATTCTTGAAATCTTCCATCAAAGGTGTGAGAAAGTGGTTTTTCTTGATTGTTTCTTTTTAAAAGATATGAAATTTCATATTTGGTTTTTAACTAGTCTCAACTATACTTAACCATGTCTCTCTCTCTCACGCACACACACACACACACTTTTGGCTCACCTGTACAAAGAACATTTTTCCAGAAGTCTTAGGAGACATCCAGGTACCTTTTGACAAACTATATATGAGCTTTGATGTTCTTGCTTGTGACCACTTTCACCGCTCTCCCTAGTATCCAACTGTTACATTTTTTTTTCTTACTGTGCAACCAGTCTTAAGCTGAAGAAATGACTGCATACCAGGATCGTGATCCGCAATTCTTCTTAAGCCCAATATTGCCTTTATAATTTGCTCGTGACTATACCTTGACACAGTAGCTAAATTCAGTTCTTTCTAATCGTGTTTTGGTTGAGTTGGACGAGTAGAAATGGCCGTGTGACCCCGTCCAGATCGATAGGCTTCGGCAACATTTCTCTGGAGGGGTTCAGAAATTTTCTCTAAACACGGCACGATGTCAATCTATGAATCTCTGTTTTGCTCAATTGACTTCTGATGGTAAGAGTTAAGTAGCTGAAAATTATATAGGACATAACTGGTCCAAATCAGGCCGGATTGTATTCAAACAACCGACTTGAATTGCCACCTTAAATGGGCTCATTAAAGTTAGGGGGGCAATTACTGCTTCACCCCCCATGACTGCACATTTTAATATCTTCCAAAAGAAGGAAATGACATAAAAAACAATACTTGTGTCATCGTCTTGTTCAGGCGTCATTCGTGAACTACTAGAACTGGCAAAAGGATCTTTAGAAATTTAATGGGAAAAAAAGCAGGGGAAAAAAAAACAGAATGAACCAGAATGGCGGCAAATGCTGTTTCGCAGTGCTGTACACACACAAGCACCCACGTAAGCACACACAATACACCCACTCAGACGCGAGACTTCTATTAACTGTAAATGACCATCTGTTTGCTGTCTGGTTATTTTGATAGAGTGTCCTCTGGGATACTGTATGAATGGAGGGACGTGCCATTTGAAGAAGCTGGGACCTTTGTGTAGGTGAGTAATTGTCTCTTACAAGGTGAAGGGCAGCACTTAGTGTAGTGATTAAAAGCACAATGTCAAAACACTGCAGATTCAGAGCCTAGGAGAAGCCCTGCTCATAAGTGTCGGAATGTTCAGGACCCTTGAAAGCTGGGGACAGGAAACTGGCCACCCACGTCCCCAAAAGGCAGGCTGACAAGTGACAAAGCAATGTAGTCAGTTAAGCAGAATTAAGCTGAATCCTCTTCTTGTTTGAATATTGTACCTGGTAGTATGAGCTGTGGACTCCTCCCTCTGATATTTCTCTTGGTTGTCACGTTGACATATTCCACATTTGAAGTTTGAGCCATTCTGGCACAAGACACTCAATCCCTCATGTGCTTATCCACTGCACAGGAAGTCCCAGGCTTTGAATTTCCACCACCTGAATTATGAATATTTCATGATCTCTATCACACTCATGTCCATGAACTCAGAAAAGTAGTAGATAACCTACAGTCTTAGCATGCTGAAGTCCATGAGCCCCACAAAGGATTGGACACAAATGAACAACTGAATACATACATAAGTCAACATAAGTTGTTGAAAAACCAGAAGATGTTTACATACAAACTGAATGTGAACCACTGTTATAGTTCATAAACAGCTTACATTATTGTGAGAGGATGGCTGTAGATGCACCAGATGGTTTTTTTTTTTTTTTAGAGATTCACTGTGCTTAGCTGTTTACAGTGATTCATCCTTTTATACAGGTAGGTAATTTTTACTGTCAGTTCAGGAAAAGTACCGTGATCTAGGTTATTACATTATGAGCGGCAGTTCAATCTGAATCCTTCAAGTGCAGGGTGGTATCTCTAACATCTACATTACCTGCTACCTTGTTGGGACTGGCTGCCCTTCTATGAAAGATGAGTCTCAGGAGTTCTGAGCAAAGACTTTTTCCATCATCTACAACAACACCTTGGAAGAAACCGATTTATGAATATTTTAAGTAGCTGTAATGCTTTTTTGTTGGGGCAGGTTGTTTACAGGAGGCTAAAATGAGGCTTTGGATGTTCAGCGATTGAAACCTGTGTGGTGTTGATCACTCCCTGATCCCCTACCAAACCACACAGCTATTTATGGATGGAGTCAGTAGATGCTGTGTCAAAGACAAAGTGATCTCAGTAATTCATCCTATAGTCAATGGTTACAGCAGGGTAATGCAACATCCTCTTCCTTATCCCCTCTTTCAAAAGGTTTCCAAACTGCAGAGGTGATAATTATTCTTTAACTGCATAATCATTGCGCTGCACTAGTTATTAAAAAGATTTGTTCCCAGGTAAATAAAACTTTACATTCAATTTTAATGCTTCTTGCTATGGTAATTATTCTATATTGAAGCAACATCTGGAGATAAAATCCTTGGCTTAGTTAAGAATTTTCGTGAAATATGTT
The DNA here is from genome assembly GCA_900497675.1 of Arapaima gigas. NCBI lineage: Eukaryota > Metazoa > Chordata > Actinopteri > Osteoglossiformes > Osteoglossidae > Arapaima > Arapaima gigas. The sequence goes on along the minus strand of UFQX01000271.1, from coordinate 521,383 downwards.
GTGTTTTGAAAGTTAACTTTCGGTAAAGGCCCCAAGGGAGTTTTTAGAATCTAATGGCTACGTATCCAAAGACATGTAAGGTTGATCTATTAAGGTTATAAAATTCGTGCCAGTAATTGCAGTGAACCTTGCACATATACATTGTATGGGAATCTCGCATCAAAACGCACAGCATGTCCCCCAAGGCTTCTGAGGTAGTTAGTGCTTTTAATTTGACCATTTCTGAAGCACTTGTGTAATTCTATCCTCATCCACTGAAAGGGAGACACTCCTGATGTTTCACCCCTCATAGTCATGTAGTGTGCAGTTTGGTGAAATCAGAGTAGTTGCACCAGGAGAGATTTTAAGGAGCCCTAGAATGGATCCTTGAGGAACCCCAAACAGCGAAATTCTCATTGCCATCACTCATTTCAGTTTCTCTTTGTCTCAGGCATCTGGTAAGTTAACCTCCACAGAGATGTTAACCAGAGCGCGATTAGCTGAACAAGAATGAATAAATAAATGTGGAAGTCAAAAATCTAACTCGGTAGCATATGGTTAGCAGATTGTGTCCTGGATATGGTTCTTTTGAGCTCCTCTTCCTACTACTCCTGTAGTTCCCATAAGCACGTTATTTACTCTGAATTACTCTAGAAAAATATTCAGTAACTTTTTTTAAGAGTGGCACAGGAGCATTGTGTTATAGTATCTGATCTGCTCAAGCATAGCTTTGAATCTGGTTCACTCCGTGTCAAGTTCAGGTGTTTTTGCCATGTCTGTGGGTTTACCCTGGGAGCTCCAGTGTCCTTCCACAGCACAGACATGTGTTTTGGCTTACTTGGGGACTCCAACTTCCCGTGGGTGGGTGGGTGAGTGGATGGCTAGCCTGTGACAGACCGGTATCCAGTCCAGGGTGTACCCCTCCTTCATGGCTCTGAACGACTGCAGCCCTGTCAGTGGCAAGTGGGTAATGGAAGTGAGTGAGTGTGAGCTTTTCATTAAAGCTTCAAGCTTCAGGTTATCAATAATTTAACTGGAAGCTATTTAAAACAATATGAAACTGGCCCACAACAGAACCAATAAGAATTTGCTGCAGTGGAATATTCCAGAAGGGCAAGATTGCTGGTAGACCATTTGTGGAAGTTTTCATCAACAGTTCCCAGGCACTAATGTGGGAAAGAGGCTATTGGTCATATTTTATCGGATTTGACATTAGCGATAGAAACCACTGCGGTCAGATTGCAGTTCCCACCCTGTTTGTTTCAAGTGGTGATTCTGTTTGGGTTTTTTCTTCTCTGGGATCTCTGAGAAAACACAAAGAACGCACCCTTTAGTCATCAACCGCGGCGTTCGCCTCAGGACCATCAACCGACGTGTGCAGTCACAGCGTCTCGGTGCAGCGGTTTTTACACGGCTCCCCGTGTCAGCGTGTGACGTCTCTGCTACTTTCTCTTTCTTCAGTCTGTCCTTCAAACTTTAGTTTCCGCCACGTTTGTTACGTTGTTTGGCATTTATTCACCGTAACCTCACAGAATCATTTCAATGACTTTTCTACTTATCTCTAAGCTTAAATGAACGGTTTCATCGCGTTCTGCTCTTTTTCACTTTAGGTTATAGCTGTATCTTTGTTTATGCTGAGTAATTTGTCTTTCTGCCCTTTTTTCATCTATATTAAGCATGAAACAAAAAACTGAACTGAATGTAGGAGCTCGTGACATGGCCTAACTTGGCTGCTTTGAGGTGTAGATAAACAGATCCTTAAAATGTTGTTTTTTTTTTAACAGCTGGAGAATTTACAACACCTTTAAAATAAATGTAATGCCTTCATGCTTTCAGCTTGTACACTATGGCTCTTCGGTAGTTCAGGTCTTCATGCATAGACAGTTTCTTCTGGAATTCAAACTTTTTCATTACAACTCCTTTTGTTTGATTAACAGTTTTCTTCACCTGGGAAATGTTTCATTCCACCCCCATGTTATCTAAGTTTGGGATTTGAGTCGATACAGTTCTGTCCAGGAGTCCACTTTGATCATAGTGCCACCTGTGTTTATACATTCACACAAGAAGTCCCGTGACAGCGCCAAGCCTGGCGACGAGCTTTGACAGCAAGCACATGGATGAGTGAACACCCGTAACACCCGGGTCTTTCCCTCCGCAGGTGCGCTCCGGGCTGGGTGGGCAATCGCTGCCATGTGAGGGAGAAGCCCAAACCTCCCGTGTCTTCAACAGGGCCCGTGGGCAGTAGGCCAGGTAAGGCACGGGGTTCAGTCCACTCTTCTCCTCCTGCGCTAACCGAGACAAATGACCCTGGTGGTGTGTGACGCTCACGGAGCGTGTTGAGCTGCGAGTCAGATTAGTTTCTTCCGAATGACTGCAGGTGAACTGTTTAGCCGAACAAACGGTGAACGATGGCTGATGGAAGTAGCATTTATCACCCGAAACAAGCTAAGGTTGTCTCCTGAATTTACCTGTGCTCTTACCAGCAATCTGGGTCTTATTTTGGAATTTCTCTTACTTGAATAGGAGATGTACTGTTGCAAAGAGTCTTGCGGGCTTTGCATTTTTATCCTTTAGTTTTGGGTAGCAGGTGCAGTAATGGTTATAACTGCCTTGTAGTTGAAGGAAGCAGGTTCAGATCCTTCAGAACTTTGGGACGGAAGATCCTACTGTGATACCCTTGAGCAAAGTTCTTTAAATTGTTCCAGTAAAATTGTCCTGGTGTAAAAATGGGTACATCACGGTCAGTATCATGAAACTGTAAGACCCTTTGGAGAAAATCTTCTAAATTAATAAGTTGGGTACCAAGATGAGCAGCTTGGCTCTCAGGGGATTTGAGATATCCATAAAAATCTGTACCAAGGCACAGAAATAATGGTGTCAAGTGCCCTGTTATAGTCTGATTCTTATTTAGCTAAAACATTGTTTGATGTAGAAACAAGTATTTATTAGAATCTCCTTGCTTTTTTTTCCTCTGTAAAAATGTACTCTTTAGGGTTCAAAACATCTTTGAAGGTATTTGCAGTAATGATTTTTAAAGGCATTTCTTGTGCAGCCTTGTGTATTATTCTTGTCTTGGTTTTGTACTGTTAAAATAAAACTATTGATTGGGGGGAAAAAAAATCCATACCAAGCCGTGTGCTTGAATGTGGGCAGATCCTGTGTTTGCCAGCCTGGTGGTGGGTCTGGTCCTGCTCGTGGGTGGTGCGGTTGCTGTCATCATCCTCCTGTATAACAGGAAGCTCCGTCTGTCCTCGTAAGTTCAGCGGCATACATGTTGGAATCATTTCTTACAGTATTGAATGTTTTTATACATTACCTAGTTAACACTGTTAACACTTTTTTATTTCTGCTGGCTGTGCAGTGAATCTGATGGAATGGACGTCGGCATTATGGGTACTTCAAAGCGGCAACTTTTCAGCCATAAGGTGGGATTGTGGATCATCTTCAATATTTGCTTGTTTTGCACCCTGATCTAATATATTCTTTCTTTCTAATTTCAGCATCAGCAATTTTCTATTATTTTTTCAGTACATGTTTATCTGTATATTTATTTTTTATATATGTTTTGCTGCAGATAAGAAACAGGTATGTCCTGTCACTGCAGATAACCTTTTTTTGAAAGTGTCACTTTATAAATCTTTTTCTATTACATTATTCATATGTTGTGGCATTTTATACCATTTTCACCTGTTTCTACAGCTAGATATTTAGCAAAAGTAAACAAAGGTTAGACATCTTAAAGGGAATATATTAAATTGTCCCCCTGTGATGTGAATTTTGTCTGAACAGAAATTCAGGTTTTTCTGCACTATACAGCCCAAAAGCATCTGTATGTTTTCTGTTTTAATAAGCCCCACTGTGGTCTCATAAATCCACCCTGAAACCCCTCCAACACTGATGTGCGAGCAGGAGTCACCACTGCTTTCAGTCCAATGTGAAATAATGTGGCATACTGTGTGCCATCTGTAACTTGGTTTAGTAACCATTTGCTGACATTCAGTAGAATGGAATGTCTTGTTGTTTTTGTCATTCTTATTATAACAATATAACTGCAAGAAAACACTGTTTGTATGCTATAACCTGATAGCAGGCATACCTATAGTCAACCCAGCATTGCACATCTCCTTTCTTTGTTGTTGTTAGTGATCATAATCTTCATTTTCCTTGCATGTCTCCAGTCCTTCTGCCACATGCTCAGGCCCCTCCCCCATTTTGGCCAGCCCCCTCCCTCCCTCCCATGCACCACCACCCACGGTTCTGCTGCACACGTGAGAAGATGTCCGTTCTTGGCACGGACTATTGCCGCCGCTGCCCCGCACGATATGCAGGAGCTGACTCTCACGTGCATTTACCTCTCAGGACCACGTTTCCCATTATTTTCAAAATTTCCAATAACTTTGAATCATTTTATTATCATCATTGTATATTGCATTTTCATTTTTGCCCATAACAATGCACTTTTTCTCCCTGCAGCTGTTGAGTAGGGAGCACTGAGCAGATCTGTATTTATTTTTATTTATATACGTAGGGGGTGTGTGTGGGTGTTTGAATTGAGATGATGCTATTAGGGATTGGGTCAAGCTGGGAGGAGGACCTTGCCATGGACATACTTTTATTGCAGTTATTGTAATAAAACATACCCTGAGGATGCTGACCAGCTGAAGAGAGGGAAAACTCCCATCTTACCCCCCTTTATTACATTTCTACTTTCTCCCCAGCATTTCAAGTATTTCCCTACATGTTTTAACGGATGTGTACTATACAGTAGCAAAGACATAAGAAACAACTTTTTATGTACTTCTGATAATGAATTTTTCTTGAAAATATTATTCTTCTATTGTATTTTCACCAAGATAACATATTATTGTAATAATGAACCCACTCAGCACTGTTTTGGTTTATATGCTCTAGGAATGTATCCTGAGAACTAAAGTGTTATTAATTTTTCATAATAATAATAATATGTATTTATTTAGCTGCTTTGTTCTGACTGCCTAAGGCTGTATTCCAGACCCTTCCACAAGCCAGGCACTCCAGGAAATGTGTGTAACTGAAAATCAAACATTGAGTTTTTACCCTGTACTTTTCTTCAGCTCCCTAGGATTGATGTAGCCCCCATCAGCGTGTACCCCTGGAAGAGCAACATTGAGGTGAGGATCAGACTGCAGCCACCCAGTTGGTCTGTGCTCCACCTTCACCATGGTCTCTATCCCGCCTGGGGCTTCTGCTACAACCCAGTCCGGTTCAGAATTTCCAAACACGGGTGGTTAACCCACCCTGCCCAATTATCTTTCTGGCTGAACCGAGTTTTTATGAAAGAATGAATTTTGGTCCAGCACTGTTTTCTCTGCGGGCTTTTTGACAGCAGTAAGAAATGTGATCATGAATATGAAAAAGGCAACAGATCACAATGCTGAAAGAAAACTTGAACTTACATGATATTCTACACATGAGGGGTAAATGACAATTTCTTCATATAATTGACATCTGTTTGTAGGAGAACTGGGTATGAACTCACGTGTGGTATGATTTACCAAGGACATGTTGTTGGAGATGTACAATACTGAGAAGGTCACCTGCTAAGACGCAACATTCCTTGAGAAGGATATGCACTGAAGACACACAAAGAGAATAGTTTTAATTGACATTTAAACAAGTTAGATATAAATGTTATAATGAGAACAAAAATATGCAAGTTTTTGTTTCTGTTCTTCCTTTTAACTTCTCTTTGGACTTCTTGATTCCATGTGATTGATAGAGCTAATATTTAATATGCCTATTTCAACTGATCAGCCTCGATGGATCTACAGTTATAGGTCTTACCCTGGCTGATCACCACACTTGTGATAATATAAAATATATATTGGAAAATATTAGTATAGCTGATTTAGTTAATATTGACCATAAATGCATGTTTGTGCCATTTGTATACTGGATTTTTAGAAATGCGCAATTGTGGGTGCTGTGATCAAAGTGATGGGTGAAAACCTCTGTGCTCAGTGGTCAAGATGCTGTGTCTGTCCTCCCCAGGTCCAGAAAGTGAGCTGGACCGATGCCCCACTTTCATTCGCCAACCCTCTCTACCCATTTCCAAGAGGCGCCACTGAATTCGACGACAGGAGCTCCGAAGCATAAAAAAGGGGCAGAAACAACCCTCAGTACCATCACTGACTGTTTTACAATGCTGACCAAGGTGTGAATGTGCATCTGCATGTGTGCAGGCTAATGTCCATTTGGGTCTTTTTTAACAACATAGATACAACAGCTGCTTTCGGGACAAGGAACCTTTGCTCACACTAAGCTAAAGTTTTAATTTTTTTTCTTAAATTGTAAACTTAAATGTGAGAACATGAAATCCATACATTGACTTCTTTACTCCATACCTGACTGTGAAAATTCACATGTGTATATATAACAATCCATGTTTTTCTGGGCTTATTGTCTCCAATTATTATTCTTAGCTTTTGTTTACTTTGTGCTGTTTTGCTAAACTTGAGAGATTTTGCCACGTAAAGCAGACTGATAACTTCTCACCACGTTCATTTTCCCCCCACACTTGTCACTGTCTGACCCATTACTCTCGGTTTTAAATCCTGCAGTTAAAGAGGCTTTCGGGGTGGATGATGAAGGAGTGTAGAGGAATAAAAGGGGCTGTTGTTCAGTCTTAGTGTATGGATGCTGTGAAGTACAGCCCCATTGCCTCATTTTCCCAAATACCCAGTGTCTCCAGCACTTCCACACAAATACCAGTGGTCTGTCTCCAGTTTCAGCTTCTCTCATGCAAGTATCCCCCTTAAACCCTCTTGGCTCATACTTTTGGTCTTTTGAGTCCAAACACACTCAGGGTAGAAGTGTATAATCCCAACTGCACTTTTGAATGCAATATGAACCAGGAGGGCTGGTTGTCTGGGTCTTGCCATGATCCAGACGTGACACCTCCAGATATGTGGTGTTTGAGCCCAATTAGCCTCAAGCTATTATACTGACCAATGAGCTCTATATCGCAGCCAGAGTTTAGTTGAGCACCTCGCAGGCCTTATCTATCTTCTGCAGACATGAAAATGTGGACTTGGTTGTTTCTTCTATGAAATTATACATGCAGTCAAAGTAGAGCAACTGTGGTCAAGATGACCGCAAAGTTGCGGTTTCAAGGACCGTCATGAGTCTGCTGCTGTACCCTTGAGAAAGATGCTGTAAAATAAACTAAATGTATTTCATTTGCTTTGGATGAATATGTTAAGCAAAGTATCAATGTACCATAATGTAATCTATTGTTTACCAGCGTTACAAACATCAGATTTTTATCCTTACACTACGTGAGTGAAGTGGGCAGAACTTCAGAAAGTTTTTGCTTTTTTGGGACATCAGGGCTTTTTCTCGTGTACCACCAGTTCCTATAAGCTCCTGGTGCCCTTTGCTGCCCTTGGACATCCAGGCTTAGCTGCTCTCCCAGCAAAAGCTACTGTGGTACACGGCCATCGTACATAACAGCCCTCATAGCTACATTTCATTACCCCAGGGCGCACTAAGTTGCACTGCAGGTCGACTCATGTACTCCTTTCTTACCGTTCATTCGAAATGCGTCTTCCCTTTGTTAAAGGAATTTAGAATTTAAATTTAGCAATGTCTCCTGGTACTTTTTATTCACTGCAGCAATTCAAAACAGAATGCTTAATAGTTGTTCCTATAAACCAAAACACTCAGCAACATGCTAGCGAGGGCAGCACTGGCCTATTTTTCCCGCTTCAACCGCCAGTTAAACAGAAGACGAAAATCTTGCAAAAGTGAAACACTTGCAGCACGAGTTTATCGATGAGCAGTTGCTGACTACTAACAGAAGAAAAAGCCATGCCACAATTTCTAATGGTTCCATCTTGCAGGGGGTTAAAATTTAGAATAAAAAACAGGCCATTTTAGAGATCCTGAAATATCTTTTCTCATTCTCTTTTTTTTATAGCCAAACAATGAGATCTCTAGACTATGGGCAACAAATCAGTAAAGTACCCAATGCCAATTTCACGCTACCACCGCAGTCCTGATAGAAATACATTTTTCAAAAGCCGGGTGCTTTCTGCAGTCGACAGCAGCCACTTTCTCATTACATTATAGTGGCTGTAGGGTTCGGTGGGGTGGCCGGAACCTGGGGGGGTTGAGCCTGGAATGGGTTTCGTTTCATCTTGGCTAACTACCTCAGTGAGCTCTGCCTGTTCGAAGACCACAGTTTCCTCGACAATGACTGCCAGGCTGAATCAACACAGAAGACAAGTCATCATTCCCACATTGTGTGTATTTAATGCCAGATTTGTTTAAGGATATGCCAGTCTTTTTCCGATGGGTGGATTTATAACACATCTGCTGGGATAGTCTTATTGGGCCCCAGTCATTAAACGTGTGCTTATGAAAACTCTGTGGATCTTTAGCTCCTGATATCAGACCTTCTTCAAACTCTGCATTTATTTTTAGTGAGAAAATGCTGCTTCAGTTTTTTTTCCCCAAATGGCGGAACGTGGTTGTGTAGCAGTTAAGAAACTGGCCTTAGAGGCAGGAAGTTTTAGGGTGGGATCCAAAGTGGCCGAGTGTTGCCAGAAAGGTGCATAGCCTGATCTGGACCAGCAGAACTGTGCATTCCTGTGCATCCATATAAACAGATAAGAGTGTAAAATGGTTTGGATAAAAGTGTCTGCAATGCAAATAAAAAAATTATGGTAATGGTCATATGATGGTATTTGACACACGTACTCCTGTGGGATGTGGGCTGGCTCAGATGGATGCGTGAACAGGGCTGTTTGAGGTGGGGTTGGGATGGAGATGAATATATTATGTTACACTTCAGTCCTGCTTAGGCATTAGAAAGTCATTGGCATGCACAGGCTTACTGTGTCACAACATGTGTTTGTGATAAATATCTTATTTTAATGCATCAACTGGCCTGACCGAAATGGTTAGTCTGCCAAGAAAGAACGCTCTCACAGTCTGAAGGACAAGAATCAGAGTGGAAGCTCATTTCAGCAGAGATCTTGGAGTTATCACGTGGCTATTTGAGTTTCTCGTTCTGTGTGTAATTTTTATCTTTCCACAATGAAGAAGACTTTCATAGATCCATCCACAGTTGATGTGTTCACGTTGTTGTTCATGGTTGTCACCCATGTTGACAAACTGGACAAAAGAGGAACGAAAGTTGATCTTGTTTGTCCAGTGAGTCAAAATGTAAAGCATTTTGGTCCAGCATTGAATGTTTCTAACACGCAAAGAGGGTGAGTTCATGAGTTGTGTGGTTCCCGCTGTCCAGCATGATGGTGGCAGTGTGATGGTGTGGGGCTGCTGTGCTGGTAACCAACTAGATAATTTTACCAAGTCCGTGACAACAACAAGCAAAGCTACCGTAGCATGTTTCAGAGACACAGCATCCGATCTGACTGCCAGCTTCATTCTTCAGCAAGATGCCAACCGGAAAAATCTCCTCAAAGTTGTTCAAGGACGCTCTGGCTAAGAAGGAAAGACCTGGATATAAAGGGGTGTCAGCTTTGAAACACTGACGTTTCCTGCAAGTTTGCTCAGTTTTCAGAAGGACAACTGCACCCTCCTCACAGTGATTTACAAACCTCTGACTGCCGCCACTGCGAGGCGCATCAGGGGAAGTCTCCAGTGAGGATTTATTGGCCAAAGACAAACAACAGAACAATACATTTACATCATGTTTACGCATCACTCCGGCAGTAAATGCTCTCATTGTTTGCAGTCAGTCATGTAGCTGGATGTCTTACTGTAGCCATTTAGGTGAATTACCTAAATCTGGAGGAACACTCCCTAGACATTACCCTCTACCACAGTATTAAATTCTGCTCCATCGGTGAACCCCAGTGCAGTGATTCTCAAACATTAATTTTACCCCCATGTGAATTTTCATAGGTATTTAGAGGTTATATTATGGGCGAGATGGCCATAATTTTGTTGATTCGGTACTCCCTAATACAATACACAAGCAGGCCATCGCCTGCGACAAACCAGGAGGAAAAAAAAAACACAAATACCTCAGCAGGTTTGTCTGTGTTTACCGTGCACCTGCCATTTTCCGACCTTGCCAAACAAAGCAAACCCCGTTCCCTTTTATGCGTCTGCCTTCACGTGACACCCAGGTTGGCAAAAAAAAAAAAAAAAAAAGCAGGGCTGTTGTGCATTTTCTCTTTTTTACACAGACTTTTTTTCCTCATTCTTTGGTCGCTTAAACAGACCATCAGTCTCTGGAAGCCTCATCATTCATGGCTGGTTGCTGAGTTAGCGGGAGTGCTGTGAGCGGCTGGCGAGCACTGTTGAGCCTTTGTCCCCTCCAGCCGCCCCGTGATGTGGCGCCACTTGCGCCCTTTGGATAGAGTATTGTTTCCTCACTTGTGTTATCGATGTAGGGAAATAAATGGCTTTTTTTTCCCCATCACACGCTGCCAGCGGCACTGGCAGCGTCGTACTTAGCTATCATTTGCCAGCAGCTTCGACAGCCTTTGCCGCCCCGTTTGATGTGACGGTGAGGAAAAAAGACCGAAGCGGCAGTATTACGTGTTTTTGGACAAAGAATTTGTCCGTCGCAGTGAAGTAGCATTTTTAACCGAACCCATTTTTTGTGACCACAAATCGTCATCATTGCAAAGCTGACGGAACCACACGTAAAGTTCCCCCAAAGGGTCACTTGAGCTCAGGGGCCCTGCGAAGGACGCCAGCCGGAGTGGAATTCTCCAGGCGGGGAGCAGACGGCTCTACAGGCCGCAAAGGAACGCAGAGCAGCTGCACAGCGCCGGCTGCCAGGCTGCTGCCAAATTCATTTCCTTCTGCAGCATCTGGGAGAAGCTGCCATCTCCCAAGAGGAAGCTCTTCTTTTATTCCTTTTATCCCTGACTTGGCGGAAGCACGGAGCCCGCCGTAGATCGAAAGGGTTCAGATGTAAGCGAGAGTGTGTCCAACATGTCTTCAACACACCTATCTCGGCCCACTCAGTCTATAACCAACTGGCACTGCTCCTTGTTGATTTATTACTTCAGTTATTATATTCAATGATGTTTTTACAGAGTTATTACTCACACTACAAAGTGGTGTATAAATATAATTTTCATTATTATCATTACCCACCTTATTTTTTCAAGAAAAAAGCTGGCTCTTGATAATTCGGACGTGAAATGAGTTTAATGCCCAATGACCAAGGTATCAAACTTCACTACTGGAGACTGTGGGGTTAAAAGCCCATTTGGGTCAACCTGGAGTTTTTTGTTCTGTAGCGTTTACGCTGTTTGGCTGTACTAAGCATGTTTGTATGTTAGCTTAGCAGAATCATGAACCCCGGGGGGTGTGGGTAGTGTAGTCATTACACACATTACTGTGCAGTCAAACAGTACAGGTTTGAATCCCTGCTCCTGTTGTTGTGCCCTTGATCAAGGTGCTTACCTTAAAACTGCACTACAGGAACTACCCAGCGTAACAAAAAAAGTGCATCACTGTATGCACCTGAATTTTATGTTACTTTGGACAAAAAGCATCAGCTAAATAAATGCAAACGTCTGAGATAAATAATAATGAACGAGTGTACCGGGATGTCAGTCCTACAGTGCTTCTCCAAGGAATATTAAAGCACACAAAGGCTTTCTTGAGATTTTGAAATAAGTAGTAATCGTGCTATTTGTAAAGTGACTTTCCTCTTTTGAATGTACTTCATTCGCAGACATAAAAACTTAAACTTAATTATATTTACAGCTATAAGTTTGATATGAAATAGCCCTTAAGGCTCATCTCTGATACGTTTGTGTGAGGTGCTCTGGCTGAGGGACTACAGCGCCGCGGGCACTATTATCCGGCAACTCAACTCTTATTTTCTCCCTGCTCTTGCTTTGAGAACATTTGCGATTCTTATAAAAGGAGACACCTTCATGTTTAGAGCAGATAAGAGCCCTGTTTATGCCCCGCTTCATTTTTTGGTCACTGTTTCGTTTTGCTTCTTTAGCAATTTTAACGAGAAGATATGAAATCATGCAATAGAGCTGCTTTTTATTCTGTAGCTTTTTCATAATAAGGTTATTACTGAGACCTAAAAACCATGCAGATGGTAGATGGCTCTTTTGGGGGGCGGGGGGCATGCGGCATTACACTAACCTAGTCAGTGGATTTCTGCAAAGGCACAGTGGCTCAAAACTACCAACTTGGGGGTTGGATTTAGGGGCTGAACTACGTGACCTTTGGCTGTAATCCTCCAACGTGTGCAAGGTGAATACTCCCACAATGCAACAGTCACACATCAACACTTTCTGTGCGAGAGACAGAAAGGATCCCGGTGACATTCAGTCAATTATAGTGGTGCAGGGGTTTGTATTTTCTTTTGATGCCTTTCTTTTCACCCATTTATTCCCATAATGCATCAGCCAGCGGCACCTTGAGGTTGTCAGGCCAAGCAAAGCGAACACCAAGCTCTGGATCCAATTATCTCTGCAGACAGTTTCCTCAGAAAGGGCCGTGTTGCATCTTTGACCCTCGGGAATGTACCTTTTTGACTAAGCACAGCCCTTCACCTTCATGATGTGCCCATATGAGGACAAGCCTATGTTCTCTGCTCACTCTGCCCAGCACCTTCTGTAGCAGGTAGCAATGACTCTACTGCAATAAACAATAAGCCATATGCTGTAAGTGCAGTCTGAGAGATACCTCATATCAGGTAAAACCTCACCTTACAGGATCTCAGGATGGTTACCTGTCTTTCCCAAAGCATAAGGAGACAATAAACTCAAATGGCGGTGGACATGTTTTCATGGAAGTGCAAGACCATCCTGTAGCCATCCCAAGGAGACCATAAACTCAACTGATGGTGGGCATGTATTCACGGAAGTACAAGAAGACCATTCTGTAGCCTCCCTAGAAAACCATATTCTCCAATGGGATTGTTCACATGAGTCCTCCAAGCATTAAGAGACTAAGTACTCCAGTGAAAGTGGCCATGCCCCCAAAGCACAAACAAACTGTGCTACAACCACCCCACAGAAGCTATAGTCTCCACTAGGACTGATTGGCCTTCTCCAAGCATTAAGAGACAATATTGCAGCCATCCCACAGGGACCATGTGCTCCACTGAGAGTGGTCACTTCGTCCCCCGAAGAACAAGGGACCACAGGGAAGCCATACAGAGCACATGTCCTCCCCTGGGTGTAGTTCCAAACTTGGCTCCCAGCCACACAATCCATTCTGAGAGCATTACATTATGAACTCACACACAGGTTAGAACAAAAACATCACACTGAGTGGCACCCGAACACACACGTGCCACTACTCACATTTATACGTGTCTACAAATCACATAACAAAGCCGCCGTTTGTTTTTTCCCCGTGACGTGCGTCTCATAGTGTTTCACTGATTCCGCTTAGTGGTCGGTTTTCCAGAATGATGCGTCAAATTTTCTCGTTGGAAACACGATCGTTCTACTTGAGTTTGTTTTCATGGTGGTGAAAGACAGAGGACAAACAGAAAGATCCATTAGCTCAAGGCAGACCAGTGAATGAGTTTTGATCCAGTCAAAGATCTCAATCACATGCTTCTTTAGCTAAATACTGCTTGTCAAGTTGATCAAACAACCTTTTGACACAGAACCGCTTCACAGCCTAAACCCAGCACATCCGCATAAAGGACCTTATTTGAATCCCTGAAACCAGTGGTAAGCAAAAAGCGGTGGACAAAAGGAGCTACTCTTACCTTCTTAGAAATGCCTTAAAAAATGCTGCTTAAAAATGAGTGCAAACCAACTAAACAATGTACTCTCGCTCTCTCTCTCTCTCTCTCTCTCTCTCTCTCTCTCTCTCTCTATATATATATATATATATATATATATATATATTTTTTTTTTTTGTTTGNCTCTCTCTCTCTCTCTCTCTCTCTCTCTCTCTCTCTCTCTCTATATATATATATATATATATATATATATATTTTTTTTTTTTGTTTGTTTTAAAGCACAACAAATTTCCATCACTGTTGCAAGCCAGCTGACTTTGTTTTTCCTGTGACTCACATGCATTGACTTTGGATTTTTGCTGGTGCACATTTCCAAAATGCAGTTTTTATTAGTAGGTCAAAGACCATAAACATTGGACAGGGGTTCAGAGACGTACTTTAAGGTGCAGCCTGCTCCCAATAAATAATGTCTAAAAATAAACCTCGAAGCAGAGCAGCACATACCCAGGGGGACCTGGGACTGCTGACAAAAGGCCTTCTTCTTGAGCTGCACGCTTCGTGAATCTTCTCCAACCGCACTGGGGAGAGGCTACTGTGGCTTTCTGGAATCACCCGAATTGGCTCGGGCGCCATATTTGTGAAATAGGGGGGGGTCCTTCCCTTTGAGAGAAAGAGAGACACAGAGGATCGTGGACTCACTGTGGTTTGGGGGGGTCCTGGGAAAAGGAGAACAAAGAGTCTGATGTTACAGCAACAGGCCATTCTGTTAACTTCACGAATGAACTGATCAACTGCAGGAGCCAGGTGGTTGTCTGGTCTCAGTCAGTCTGGCCATTAGTCATCTGGTTTTAGGTTAATGTTCTGAAAAGCTTCTCTGCATTCCACACATCTTAAGCAAATCCAAATGTGGATTTCATAAACTGGGCAATCATCTCAACACTTAGGGCCAGATCTGGCCACCAAAGGTCCTGTATGGCGAATCTCAGATGTTCAAGGCAGAAAGGAAACCACCTGATTCAGTTTACATTTGTGCTGCATTTACATTTGTTCTTTTCCAAAGTGATGTATAACATGGGGTTAAAAAAGTGCATCAACAACCTGATGAAGAGCTTTACATACAGACATTGTATCATCAAAACACAGTTTGTTTGTCTGATACCACTATGTTGCTGGTTCACACCACTCATGGGGCTTCATACAGAATAGAGTTAGATGGATACAAAGGTAATCGAGGCAGGTGATGCAGTGCAAATTTACTGTACGTACATTTTGAAAGATCAGGAGAAGAATGTGCTTTCAAAGCCTCCTTAGATGCTAGGAGGTATTCAGCAGCTCTAAGGAAATGAGGTCACAACATCGGTGACCAAAACCAAACCTCCACATACTTTCAATTTTGGACCACATTTTGACTTTGGACTTTACCATCTCAGCTTTAACTCCGAGCTACTCTGCATGGTTTAGGGGGATCTGGAGAACCTCCTGAACTTACCATACCTCACTGCGGTTGAAAATTTATATAACAGACATTTAGCAGAGCCACTGCTATGAAAGCTGGTGGTTCAGGGTGTGCAGCCACGCACTTAAGTCGTATTTGCCCTTAGTTAAAAAAATATGAGCTGGGACACTTCTACTGGACATTTTAAAGAGTTTTAGACAACCACTGTCTTGTCATTTTGCCTGGTCGGCCATTTAAATTCCCAGTGTTGCACCTCCTCCTCTTGTTCAGTTCATAGACAGACCCCTGCTTTAATGAATGATGCCAGACCTCCTGCTCTAGAGGTGCTGTTACTGTTTTTATGGCTTCTTAAAAACGGATCCAGGCTCAGCTTATCTTCAGTCACCCCCCACTTTAAAGTTACACTGAGAAATGTTACTTCTAGAAGAAAGCTCTGTTTAGTGCTTTGCACTGCAGGCCCAGGAACATCTGGAGGGTCCACCCTCCTCCACTGGATAGTCTGATTCTAAGGAGCCCTGTGGATAAGGGGGCGGGTGTGGAGCACACAGGTTGTCACCATGAGGTGTGAGAAAAGATTCGGCTGTGTGATCACAAGGAGGCCAGAGGCAGCCCGAGTCCTGTTAAATACGAGGGCGCTTTCAGAAGCCTGCGCGTCCTTTCATTCCACTTTCTCCTTGTCAGATGTTCAGGAAGAAGAAAAACACTCCTCGGAGCTGGCTGTTATCTGCTGCAGCAGACCTCCCTGGAAGAGCCCACATATCTGAGCTCATATCTCAAGCGTTCTGATAGTTTCTGACGCGATCGGGAAAGGCTGAGTCTGTGGGCCTCTCCAGTGGTACGGTCCTCTACCAGACCGCCCCCCGTGGAGCACAACAACTTAGATTAATAAAACAAATGTCGTGCGAAGCCGTCGCTTCCTCCCAGACATATCTACCTTCCAAAGGAACACCTATTTCAAAACAGCTCTGTGTGCAGACTTTAGCAACACAGAGACGTGATGCAGACACGACTTCGTATCCAACCTGCTGTCTTCCCACAGGACCCCGACTGCTAGTTTAAGGTGTGTTTACGCTTACGATAACAGGTGTGAGGAAAGGTATAGAACAGTGTAAAATGTCCGCTTAGCGTTGGCGAGGCACGCCTCAGCAGGATGTGAGATTATATTTCTGTCCTGATTTTTTTTTGCTTCTGCGCCTCTTCCTTTGGATGCCACGTGCCCCCATGGGAGGTGGCGTGATATTGCAGCAGGGTGACCTGAGATAATATAACTTCCGTAATGACCAGTGAGCTGTAAGCACCATAGTGGGGGTTCTGTATCCTCCCCCAAGATACTGCCAAAGCACAGCAATACCCTAGACAGCAGTTAGAGGTGCAGCGGCACATTATTGAGGGGCTCTTCATCGGTTCCTCACTCGTGGAAACACTGATGTCCTTGTGCAGAGAAGATGCAGCGGCACCAAACTGAACCACCTGGAAAACAGACTCCGGTGAAAAGAACCAAAGTTTTTTTTTTTGCACACCAAAGATTCCACGTCTTCAGTGCCTTTGTCCCACCGTCGTGTGGGATTCCTGGCACCTGCCGAGTTGTCGCTCTGGTTGAAGATGCAATCCTGTAACAGGCTGCCGCAGCAGCCAGAATGCTCTCATGTTCCCAACTCAAATGGTTGATTTTTAATCTTTTTTTTTTCCAAGCATGATGCTTAGGCGGCAGTTTGAGGAAGGAGAACGAGCGAAAAGTGATGAGAAAAATCCCCCACTTCCTTCTCATGTGTGCATCAGGGCTCTGAACTCCCTGTTCTGCACCTACAGTTTTCCAGAAATGCAGCTTTACAGAATGAAATGGCCCTGTTATTTCAGAATAAAACATTATAGAGTGTTTCCAGCATTAATTTAATTGACTCTTGAAGACCGAAGTCATAAGACGACAGGCCTCCCCACAAATATTTAATGCCAGCAAAATGGCCCCACTTAGTAATAAGTGGAAAAAATTTCATTTTATGGAAAGGTGTATTTCGGTGTGTTGTGATCCCAGTAGGGAATGTCGGGTGAAATGTTGGTTCAATAAACTGGGAAAATGATTCATTAATGTAAACAAATATATTAAATAAGTGAGGAACCTTGTAGCGGGCAGGCTGGTTAGTACTGAGTAGTTCTGGCTGCCCGTGTGAATAATTTATTGGGCTAATTCCTTCCAGAATGTTTCGCTTAAGCATGGGTTTAATTTTTAATATCGTAGTATAATAAAATGGACTGGCATCCTGTACTGGGTGAAGTTTACTAACCTGATGCCCAGTGATTCTGGAATAGGATCCCGACCACAGTGACCCTGGCCAGGATTAAGTGGTCAATGATGGATGGATGGATGGACGGATGGATGGACGGGTGGATGGACGGATGGATGGACGGATGGATGGATGGATGGCGTAGTAATTAAAACAAAAAGTGAGAGCCAGTCACATGTGTGTCTTTTATTGCATACAGTATGTAGAATTTAAAAACAGTAACAGGCTGTATCCTTCTACAGATCACAACCGTACCGCGGCACACTGGGGTAACCCGGACTCTCACCTGGAGCCAGACCTATGGGCGGTGTTCATTGGCAAGTACCTAGTTGCTGGGCTGGGCAAAATCTGAAAGGACCACGCAGCAGCATCTTGTGGTGTCACCCCTTAGAAGGTGAGATGTGGGGTCCACGGTAAAGCCTGTTGAATGACAGTCAAAGATGGGACAGGTCGAGGTGGTTTAGTAACGGAAACTGGATCTTGGGGTTTGGAATGTCAGCGCACTCCGTGGAAGGGATATGGAGCTTCTGTAGGAGGTACAAGAGTACAGACCAGATATAGGCAAAGAAAAGCTGGTACTTTATTGCTATCTACATCACCATCCTTCTATTGGTCGTGAACTCTAGCTGGGGACACAAAGACTAAAGCAGCAGGTGCAGGTGCCAGAAATGAGGTTCCTCTGCTGTGTGGTGCGACACACTCTATGAGAGCATAACAAGTTCAACAACCAGGGAGGACCTTTAAGCAGCATTTCTGCCAGAGGACATGTACCAGTTCGCCCCACTGGGGGTGGTCCAGTATCGGTGTCTTGCATCCCCATGGAGGAGTCAAAGACGGCCAGACAAGTGAGACTAGCATTTTGCTGTAGCTTTGGGGTATAAACCCCGGTATACGCAGCTCCTGTGTGCACAGTTCCACAACAACGCAGCAGAACTTTCAGTAACATCTCCCAGTTTGCACAAAACGTCCCGCTAAAATGCAGAGCCCCACAGCGCAGTGACCAAAAGTTCAAGAAATTCAAACTTCCAGTGTTGTGTGAGGAGCATCTTCCTGGCCCACACTGTCTTTTGATGTAATTCTATGCAGTACGGCAGCCTGTAAGGGACATACTTTGCCAATATCTTACAGTGTCATGTCTCATGTTCGCTTTGTTTCTATATATATATTTGCGCAGTCTCCATTTTAATCCCGTAAAAATTTGGCAAAATCCCGTGTGTGTGCGTGCGTGCGTGCGTGCGTGCGTGCGTGCGTGCGTGCGTGCGCGCGCGTGTGTGTGTGTGTGTATTTTACAATGTTTTACTGATGTTTGGGAGAAGCTTGGGGTTTTCAGATGGACTGGGAATTCATTATTTTTCACATGTAAAACAATGGAAAACAGCATCTTGTTACACGCAATTTCAATTTGTGCTGCATTTTCATGAAATTAAGTGCGTAAATCGGGGGTCACCTGCACTTATTAATCTCACATCTTAGCCCTGGGTATCGTACAATTTTACATCTGCCCACCAAAACAGAGTTATTTACCTATTTATACAGCGGAGAGAGCGCTCAGTCTGTGCCGTGTGCGATATGGTATCAGTTTGGCAGGGTAATGAAGCAGAAGTGGAATTCTGACCGAAGACGTTCAGATGTTAAGGTGATGGTCATGACCATCACACTACCCACATTTCCACCAAAGTGTGTTTGTGTGTGTGAAACTGCAAGCATGCTTTTTTCAACACACCCCAACCAGCCCCTGTACCATTTAGAAGACAAGCTAGACATTTACATTTAAATTGTGTTTTCCAAAAAGAGCAGTAAGCCTGCAAGGTGTCTCCCTTCGGCAGCAGCCTTCTTCTACACTCAGTGGGGAGGGACGGACTGGAGCAAAACCCAGGGCAGCGAGTTCTGTCCCAAAAGAGGGCGCCACTCCTGTCAGTAAGGTGGACTCACAGGTCTGCGGTGGCTCATTTTTCTGAGCCTCATTTGCTGTGAGGGGGGTCTGCCTGTGGGGTTTGACCTCAGGTCAGGGTGGAACTGGACACCTGAGCCCCCCAGTCCCTTCAAGTCACCATTTAAACTCATGTTTAAAAATTAAAGTGGCCATTTTCAAAAATGCATTTAATACATTCTTGAAAAACCAACTGGGGCTGGAGCTGGTCACACACACAGCTGGCAACACCACAAACACAATAACACACTGTAATACACCACACTGTAGTAACACACTGGTACACAGTGACACACTGTGACACAAAAACACACTGTAATACACTGTAATGTAGTAACACACTGGTACGCAGTGACACACTGTGACAATAACACACTGTAATACACCACAATGTAGTAACACACTGGTACGCAGTGACACACTGTGACACAATAACACACTGTAATACACCACAATGTAGTAAAACACTGGTGCACAATAACACACTGTGACACACTTCAACACACTGGTACACAGTAACACACTGGTATGCAGTGACACACTGAGACACAATAACACACTGTAATACAACACAATGTAGTAACACACTGGTGCACAATAACACACTGTGACACACTTCAACACACTGGTACACAATAACACACTGTGACACATTGCAACACGCTATAACTCACTGTATGACACCGTAAGTCACCATAACACGTTGAACACGGTCACACTTCGTGGCTCAGTGCAACACACTGTAACACCCGAACACATTATATCTCACTAGTAACACATGGTAAGAGGTTATAACTCAGTGTGACACAGTGTAACACCACACTGTGCCACGGTAACACGCTCGAGCACGGGATGTCACTGTGGGGTCCTCCTCCTCCTCCTCCTCCTCCTCCTCCTCCGTTTGCGCGCAACTTGTCTGAGGGACACGGGACGGCGATCTGCCGCTGTCTGCGTCCCGTTCCTCCGCATTCCGGCCCCAGCTGCTCTCTTGTGCGGACACTCGGAGGGCTTCGGCTCGCCTGTCTCCGTGGATCTGCGTCTCCCTCTCCGCCCTCCACGCAAAACGGAACACGGGCGGTCCGGACGCGCGCGAACCCACGGAGATCCGCGCCGATGCCCGCGTGACGCGCACCGCAGGGGGTTTAAAGGGACCCGCGCGCCAGTTGTGTGTCCGTACGGCGGGGGACTGTGAGCGGGGCCGCGCGCGTTCTGCAGGGGACACCGGAGAGGGCTGAAATGCGACCCCGGGAGACTGAGATGACCCTCGTGCTCTGAGCCCTGCTTTGTTTTGGGGACTTTTTTTTCTATTTGCTTTTTTAACAGCGGGATCGGAGAGCATCGGGAACGCGGGCGCGCACACGCGCGAGCATCACTCCTGAAGAGCTCGCGCGCGCGTGTTTGTGCGTGTTTGTGCGTGTGTGTGCGTGTGTGTGTGTGTGTGTGTGTGTGTGTGTGTGCGGGGACACTGGAGATCTGATAAGAGGATATATAAACAATTCAACAGCAGCAGCAGCAGCACAATAGTAACGGGAACACACACACACACACACACACACACACACACACACACACACACACAGACGTGTGTGAAGGTCCGGCCATGGAGCGGCTGAGGAGACTGGACCTCATGGTGGGACTTGTTGTGGTCCTGCAGGCGCTGGCAGTGTGTGTGTTCCAAGTGGCCCGTGGGGACTCGACACCGGCGAGCGGTAAGAACCCGGTTTCCTTTCCGTCTCCTCCGTTTTCCGTCTCCCGCGACCCGGGGAACCTGAGTGTGAAGTAAGCGTGTTTATTCACGCACTGCGTGTGTCTGTGCGTGGAAACGGCGCTCACAGTGGGTCGCGTTGCACATCAGGGTGAAACACTCATTTTCTCCTGCTTTCAAACGTAAGCTTCGCCTCTGTGTTCGCAGCACTTCATGCGGTAAAACACGGGATCGAGACACATTTTTGATCAAACTGTCGGAAAACTGCAACGAAACAGAAAGGCGTGATTTTCTTCAAAAGTGTCACGTGCCCCGTATCGCTGCTCTGAAACATTTCACTGTGGCAGATGTGTCACTTTTTCCATTGTGCACGCGCAACTTTTTAACGCATTGAAGAGCAGCTGCATTTCAGCAAACATTAATTCTGCTGTGTGCGTTTGCGGTTCGCGGTGGCTTCTTAAATATTTGTATTTTAGCATTTATTAAGATTATACTCCTGTGTTTTGTTCGCTGCTCACTGCGGGGGCAGAAATCACAATTCCACTCCAGTCCCTCATACATATAAAACATTTTAAACTGTGTAAATATTGCAGTCTGAGGGACACGATGTGCTGTATGTTTTTCTTTTTTTTACCTGCTGGAGTTTTGCGAATAACGGGATGAAATTAGAGAAGATCTCAGGATGCATCTGCATGGGCGTTTATTTCAAAAGATCGACTTTAAACTGTTTCTGTGTAATTTGGGGACAAAATAAAACCATGCTGTTTCTTATTTGGAGATGTTTTATTTATTGGCTTGTTTGTTTATTATCTGTCTGAAACATTCTGACTGCCGGTTACAAATTATGGATGGATGATGGATAAGAGTGAAGATCCAGCCATGAGCTGTGCAGATGTTGCTCGATGTACAGAGAAGCCGAGGCCACTTTGTTCCCTGCCCTTTGTGCCTGATGGAGCAGGTCAGTGTGAAGCAGTGCTGTGGAAGAATGTGGTCCCTCATCCTTCTAAGGAGACCAAATATTACCTGTGACTTGAACCCTTGTGGTGGATGTGAACCATTGCCCCCCCCCCCCCAGAAGTGTTACTAACACTCGTAGTGTGGTCGCGTTGAACAGGCAACACTAAGTTCTCCAAGGTTCTGAAGAGAGGTTTGAGGACCAGTCGATTTGCAAGTGATGTCATAGCCATGGTCATGCGACCTGAGTTGTGCTGGAGGTCAAGGTGTTGCTCCTGAGTCCGTTGGGGACCGGTGTTTGGCAGTGACCCACACACCCACCGGTGGCTGAGGCTGTGTTCGTTTTGGTTCAGGATTCTTATTATTCGTAGAAACCATATCTACCTGCATTTTGTACCTGTATGCAGCAGGAGGTGTAAAGAATAACCGTATCAACTCTTTTATATAATCTTTTTTCGATGGTGAACAGTAGAACGTTCCCAGAAATCCTCAGATTTGTTTGTAGGAGGTGGAATTTCATGACTGCGAAACTGTTCCTGTACTAATAAACAAAAGTCTAGAAATCTGCTGATCCCGAAAGACACCCTTAATGTCTCTCGGTAGCGAAGAACAAATATCGAACGGAGGAAAAGCAAAACGTGCATAAGAGACCATCGCTTTCCTCTGGCAAGAACATAAAAGAATTGCATATAAAATAAGCGCCTTGCTTGTTCAGTTTGAGCTATTTGTGATGCGGCTGTCGAAATCAGTTGCTCTCCTGCAGAGAAGCAACAGGCCCAACATACAAGGTAGTTTGTGTCGGGATGTTTTGGGGTTGGATATGAGGATATGAATTTAGACAAGGTATGAATTTGCACCATTTTGCAAGTATGAAACAGTATCGCAGGTGTGTGTTGCTGTCTTGTTGGGTTTTTTCATTTCACACAAAGGCCCTGAGGCCGTCAGAGAAAGTGTGTTGGTGGCTGCTGGGCTGCTGCTGTCTGCCAGTAATGGGCCTTATCTGATTTTAAAGGCCCCGCAGGGGGTCGCTCGGGGGGATCCGGCCCGAGTTCAAGCAGAGCCGCCCTTATCTCGTTTCCCGTCTCACCTGACCTCGGAAGGTGGGCTGCCGACCGCGTCGCATCGGACGGGAGGCAACTGACGGGTTAAAACGAGTGGAGGTGTCACGGAAAAGCTGCGACTGCGGTCGACACCGTTATCCGCCCGTGAATAATGGACAAAAGCGAGAAGGCAAGCGTCTGCCGAGCAAATTGCGCAGGCTGCCTACGTTCAAGCTCACTCCCGCGTGCCGATGTTTTCATTCTGGAGCCGTTTGTTAAAGAGCATTTAGTTGGGTTGGAAGTCATGGCCAAGTGTGGCTTGGCCACAGTTCTGAAATGAACCTCAGATTTACGCTTATATCACCTCTAACTCTCAGCTGTTCTTCCAGCTCTGGAGACTTGAGAATTTTAAGTCCAGGTGCTGCTGGGAGCTTCACTCCCCGGGTTGTGTCACTGACAGGAGTGTCGATGGGAGGCTGAGTCGGTCTGATGGGGCGAACCGCTTTGAAACAAATGGCCCGATCCCTCCCGACCTCGTCCCGCTGCGAGACGCAAGACATTGTTCTCCTGATTGCTTTAAAACAGAAAATTCTCGATCGTCTTTTTTTGGGCATTGCGGTGACTAAAAGCGTGACGCGAGATTGAGCCGCTTGTGAGTCACCGATGGAGAGGCCACTCAATCCATCACGCTCCAGGGCCGATGCCCTCAGAGGCCAGGCAGCGCCGCGATTCACTGGCTCCGCTCTATTGCTTTCCTGTCAGACACCGTGTTGCTTCGCGCGCTGGCTTTCCGAGCGATGATTATATAGATTTTTACGTCCCAGAAGCCTCTGCTGTTAGGCCGCAGCGGACGTCCGTGGCGGTCAAGCCGCCCAAAGAAAACCTTGCACGGCCAAATCTGGGAAAGACGGCGAATTTTCTGTGACAGTTTTGCTCGACGCCCCGTGTTTGCAAAACGAACACCGTTCGAGGAGCGGGAATCATACATCGGCGAATGAAAAGGAACCAACTGAGGTTTAAAAAAAACTGTAACCTTCACAATCTGAGGCAGGTGTCATCCACGTGAGGGAGGTAAAGTCTTTCCCCGTCCCATGCCACCCATTTCTTTATCCGCACTCTCCCTAACGCCCCCCAATATTCCAGCGCGTTGCCTCAGCCCATCTCCACGGTTACCTGACACTGTGAGAACAGTTAAAGGGAGAAAGAAAAAACACACAATTTAATAAATAAATTAGCGATCATTGTCAATGTATGAGTGAGTTTGTTCAAAAACCATGTCCATAGTGTGACCCAGTCAAACCAGACGTGTTCTAAACAGGGTGCGTTTGCAGTCCAAGGTAAAGGTCGAGTGACAGAGGCGACTGTCACCGATCACCAGGGCAGTGGCGCCACGCGTCTGACGCTGGATCTCTGCAAAATGAGTCGCCTTGATAGCCCAGCCGTACCACGTTGGGCCGCAGTGTGTAATAGTCTTCATGTTTACCAATATTATTTTTGTCTTTCTTCCAGTGGTGTCTGCCAGTTAGGATTCGGTGCCAGCGGGCGAATCTTGGGCACATATCGGATGGCGGTCGCCGCGATGCACCGTTCCAGACGGGGCCTGAAAATTAAAACCAGTCAGTGCGTGAAAGACTTGCATGGGAAGGGGAAAAAAAAACGTGCGCGCAGATGTCACCCAGAAACCAAGTGGGTTTGAATAACTGCTCGTGCTGAACGGCCTCCAGTCCACCAAGTTTGTCAGGCCATCAGCCTTAGAGCATCGATCCCGTCCGTCACTTACAAGAACCTTGTCGGTTAAAAACGCGAGCAAACCGAGCTGCAAAGTTTAGCGGCCGTTCTTGTTGCGGAGCAGGACTTAAGTTGGGGTGTCTCGACGTTTCTGTGCTTGTCTCAAGCACGGGACCAGGGAGCATGTGTGGGTGGGGACAGCAAGTGGGTCACAGAGAGAGTCGCCCAGCGTGAGGGAATCTGCTGATCGACGCCAAGAGTCAGGCATCTGGTGCCGGAGCCACCTGCTCGTGTGTGTGTGTAACTTTAGCAGAAGCGCGCGCGTGCGTGTCGTGTGTGTGTGTGTGTGTGTGTGCATTTTTGACTGCGTTTCTCAGTTTGCATATTTGTGCATGCTGCCTGCTAGTTCCTGTGTGTGTGGGCAGGTGTGTGTGAGTGTGTATGTCTATCAACCACCCACTGTGCATAAACTGCTCTGCTGAGTAGTTTCACAGGGTGTGTATTCATGCCACCCACTTAAATTTATTTTTTTAAGCTCACATATTTCCCGCAAAGCAACTTACTGTGTTTAAGCCACTTATTTACCTATTTATACAGCCGGGTAATTTTTGCTGTATCGAGAGGCTAAGCGCCCTGCTCAAGGGTACTGTGGCAGGAGCGAGATTCGAACCTGGGTGGGTGAATCCAGAGGAGGCTGCTGGAATTCCTCTGCTACCAGCTGCCACATTGCCTTATGAGTATTGGGGCAAAAGGCACAGGGGCGCAGCAGGAGAGTGTGTCCTGGCATCGGATGCAGGGCTGCCGATTTCCCACTCGCTGGTCTGGGCCGCCGCCCACAGAACCCAGTCTGCTTTCGCCAGCCGCGCAGATCCAACCGCCCGTTTCGGAAATCCACCCCGGGCTGGTTTGTTGTGCCGAGTCACGTGCTGGAATTGAGGCCGCGCCGGTTGTCGGACGGCTCTGCTGTGCTCGGGTCCAAGTCCCCCACGGGGAATCGATGTGCTGTCAGCATCCCGGCCTAATGGATCACAAATGCGAATCGGAGGCAGTGGCTCTCGCTACATTAGGCATGTGAAGCACGTGGGTCAGGAGGACTACAGGTGGACGGTGGGTCGAGACCCGCACTGCTAGGTCAAAGCTAAAGGAAAGCAACAGCACCGGCTCATCTAGAGTTGCTCTTGTCCTAGATAACACATTATTTTTAGAAAAAGAGTGCCCCCCTTTCTTTTCCTGGCTTGCTGGGCAGCCGTGGGGTTTCCTGTCTTCCTCGCACGTGGCGTCCCCATCCAGGTCCAGCCGACGCGCTGCCGGGCGGCACCGCCCCGAAACGGCAAGGCTGCTTGGTGCTTCTGTTCCGAGGATCCGGGGAACCTGAGTTTGTCCTCAGATTACAGCGCGAGGTTCAGACTATCGCTTTAAGATCCCCCTTGAGGTGGCCGAGTTTTTAACTGCGTCTCACGGAAAAATGCGTGTAATCTGGAAACGCGCCTGTGAATCACCGATGGAGAAGCCACTCGATCCATCACAGCAGAGACTTCTGCACCGGTCCGGGTTCACCCCAGATGATCACGTGGGTTTTTCCTCCCACTGTGCTGTTTCAGGTCGCCCCACGTCGGCCCGTCCGTGGCGTACGTCGCTTTACACCCCGTGCCTGCCGGGACTAATTCTGCATCGCGGTGGTCCTAATCGGCTCCGCGGCTTTCGAAAGTGGAGGAGCGAATGGATGGCTGCATTGGCCTGGATTTAGGATTTAATTACTGGAAGATTTAGGGGACAGACAGCCGCTCCTTTATTTCAGACTCGATTTCATAGCCGCAGCTGTTTGCAGATTTACAGTCACAGGATTTACTCCACAGAAGTGTGTTATATAGTGTGGAAGGACCTGGAGTTGCAGCCCAAGAACTGCAAATTAAGGTTCTAGCAGAAGGACCTCTGTTGTGCCCGGTGGTGAGACACTTGACCTGGTTCACTTCACTGAATGAATCAAAGCTATAAACTAACCAGCACTTCTGGATGGGTAATTAGTGTTATTATTTACTTATTTTTGATTCACCTATTTATACAATTAGGTCACTGGGTTTAGACCTGGGTCCGTCACGGATAAGGTTCCATCTCTAATGACTTCGCCACTAGCTGAGGGGATTCTGGCGGTTGTTCAGAAAGAGGAGCATTGAGTTTTCTCTGTGGACTCAGTCGTGCACAGTTTTTGTTCATCTGCACTATTGTTATCATTATTATTATTATTATTATTGCTGAGCCTCCTAACTTTGCTCCTGTCTCCTCACACATCTGGCATGACTGCGGCCTTTGCTTCTTCCACAACATTCCTTGTGGTCATTGGACTTGGTGGGACCAGACAGGCCTAATCTGCAGCTATACATATACATGGGTGTATATTTGGAGGGTGAAGGAAAGGGATGTCTGGGCCAGACAGGAAGGCCAAGTGTCACAAATGTTCCCGGAATCCCTGTTCCTGGATCGGTACCTCGGTGCTTCTCCCTCAGCCATGAAGGGCCTTTTCATCGCTTTCTGGACAGGCTCTATGGAGCAATGGTGAGTGGGGGGTGGGGTGGGGGTTACACAGAAGTGACTCACTGCACTTCTCGGCACTTTGCGAAAAGCTCTGCTGGACATGCCGGACAACCACCGGAGGGGTGTTTTGAGTTTTTTTCAACCAAATCTTCACTCTGGCACAGCTCTGGAGATCTGGTGGCTCCATCTAGCAGGGGTCATCTCTCAGCTTCGGCAATAGCTCCAAAGGAGGCTGTGGTCAGGAGGGGTGGTGGGAGTCAGCAAGGCATTGGGGGGGCAGGGAGCTAAATGGCAAAAGGGACAATGGAGGTAGAGAAAAAAGGAGGCCCTAGTTAATAAAACAGGCTGAAGTTAAGCTCCTCCTCGTGGGCTCAACAGTTCAGCTTTGTGCTTCTACCTTTCCTTTTGTGTTCATCTCGCGGGTTTTGTTTTCCAGATTGAGTGCACCTATTGAATGCTGCACCTAATGCTTTTCTTGTGCTGTTTCTGTGGTGATCATTTGCCGAATGAAAGCAAAGGCTGGGTTGAAAAGCTCTGCTGGATGTGGGGAAAGCGGGCTTCCGTCTGGGAGTAAGTGAACACATCTCGGTGCTTGTATCAAGAGTGACCAGATCCAAACCCCACAGCCGCGGTGCTCTAAGGTCACGGAGGAAGATCATCACTTTAAGGTCTAACGGCTCCTTGGCCAATGATGCCCCTGGGAGGCCGCAAGACTTCCTCCCCAAAAATGTTATGAAAACAAGACGCCAGAAGCAGATGTCTTTTTTGGATTGTACAAGTAGTTCTCAAGTAAATGAATAAGTGAATAAAAATATTGATGTGATTTCTGGAGCAACTGACTTACAGTATCCAGAAAGATCTCCTTTGGGACACACAGCCAGATTGTTAAGGTCTTGGTTAGTGCATTGGTTTGTTTTTTATGGTGTAACAACAAAAATATATGGAGTGGATGGAGAGGTTTGGGAAGTTTTGTGACCGCTATACACCACTGGCATTAAAATCTGTTCATAACTTGAGTTGTTTGTAACGCCGAAGTCACTTTTACCACAGAGCCTCAGAGAATGAAAGAGTAACAATACAGATGTCCTTCAGTTAATTTCTGGGTTACATTCTTTACATTTCTAGGGTAAAAAATGTCAGTCTAACCTTCTATTATCAGTAACCAGGATGCCAGTCCATCACGGTTATGTCTGTATTATTTTAACACTAAAACAGTGTTAAATATCCATATAACTAACAGACCAGCATAACTGTCTCTCAATGGACATTTAGAAATGAAATTAGTAAAAACAGTTAAAAAGAAGTAAATACTTAAAAAAATGCAGACAACAGTTTTCAGTTAAATAATTGTGGCAATGGACTGTTACTGTTTGCGCTCAGCAAATAAAGAGAACTTCTGCAGTAGTAGAGAGTGGAGGAGGCTGAAGGAGATGGTGTTTGTGGCATTTGAAGGCAGATGAGGGTGAGGATGAGTCAGGTGACATGACAATTTCAGGGTTTTCAATGTATATTCAGCAAATAAGAAAGCCTTTCGGGATCACGTTGCCCACTTGGCACAACTGACTGGACAGAGAGCTGCAGCAGATCCCCCTCACTCACATTTGGCAGGTTACCCAAAATCTCTCTGATTGCGATGTAGATGATATGATGGGCTTTTGGAATGTAGATGCAGAATTTTTACTTGCACAGTTCAGCTGGGAAATGAATCAAGCCTTTATTACTCAAATAGGGATTTTTTTGTACATAATTAGGTTAAAGACATCATATGGGCATCTCGAAACTTAAACCAAATTTTTGGTCTGAAATGTGAAATGTTCCATTGGAAGGACATAAGTAGGGTGGACGTATACTGGGTCACCGTTGTAGCGGTAGCTCTGACACAACTTTTTTTATTGCTATTGAAGAAAAGTAAAATTAAATCTGAATAAAATTAACAGGAAACTTTTTTTGTATCTTCTAAAAACTAAAACGCGACAGTTTATAACACGGAGCCAGAGTACTTTCATACAAATGAATATTTACTGAGAAAATATGAGAAATTTGGTATTTTCCCAGTGCCACTGTGCTAGTTGCAGAACATCTTTTGAGTGGTAGGGTGTCCTTCCACATTGGAAGCCAAGAGCTGTTGAATAACCTCTCAGGGATTGTATGACCATCTTACTGATTCTTACCATCCTTATGAAACACTGTACGTCTGCAGTTCACTGTTGGAGAAAAACGAGATCCATTTTTTCATCAGGTAGGGGAGGACAATGGATCTCTTCTTCACCAGTTAATCTGTAAAGCCTGCTGTCCTCAGATGAAGTATTTTTATGTTCTCCGGACACCGCCTCCCCTCAGCCATATGACATTGGATGACGGACGTGGATAAACCGCAGTTGAAAGCTTTGCTTCATTGGACTCTGTGTCTTGTGTTTATGACTGAATTTTGGCGCTGGGGAATCAAACTGTCTTGGAAGGGCTTATTTTGTGCTCCAGGGCAAGTGCTGCGTGATCATCGCCCCCATCATAGAGGCTGTTGAAGTGGAACTCCATTGTGCTAGTCACTGGCACAAAGAGGAGACCTCAAACTGATCCCTTCACCAAGCATCTCTGAGCTGGAGTAATATTTATGGAAAGGTCTTCAAGTTTAAGAAGCCTTGTGCAGCTCGAGCAGTTTTTCAAGGTCAAGGAAGGTGATCTGCTGGATGGAGCAGAGAGTGGGGTGACGCCCGGAGAGAAAGGAGAGGGCTGGCTATCGTCTGCCTGATCTCACTGCACTCTGCCCTGCCAGCTATGGAACAATGCACTCCTCTGTCCAGAAGGTGGTTGGTGCTGATGCTTATTTAGAGAAGAGGTGGAGTGAGGAAAGGGTGGAAACTATCAGGTGAAAATTAAATTTAATTTAATTTATTAGACAATAATTAACCATTATTTAGCTTTTGTAATTTTCCGGTGTACAACGGGGAGGACGTACGCAAATCTCTCAGAGATTTAGATGTAGTTATTGCAACGTGAAAATCTAACACGGGCACGTCCAGCATCAAGCCTTCTTCATCGTGGCTGAGCACTGAGAAAACATACAAATACAGGCATTTTCGGATCTCAGCCTGAAATGAAATCTCTTGTCTAAATAGGTGGTTTGATGTATGACAACGGTTGCCCAGTCACATGTCTCACTGTATCCTCCCTGTCCAACGGTGTCCTTTGTTTTCCAGTTAAATTACTGTTTTCTCACTGTTTACATGCTGAAGAAGGCTTGAGGCTGCAATGCGTCTGTGCTACAATCGTACATCATAATAAAAATGTCCCCAACTATGAGTGATGTCTGACGTGTACTTTATTTCACCAGCTTTGGGGGGATCTAGCCCTTGCTGTAATTATATTTTTTTTCTGTTTTGCTAGCGAGCAACATATTATTTCTCAAGATTTATACGCTAAACTAATCGGATTCTTTAATTTTAAGGCACCTGCTGCCCCGTTTGGCGAGACAGCTTGACCACATTGCTTGAGTTTAGAGAAGAGATTTGACGTGCAGACATTTGGTGTGAAGTGAGAGGCGCCAAGATCGAACCAGAACCGAAAATAAATTATTCCTGATTAATTCTGTCCACTGGTTTTGTCTCGGGTTGCTGGGAATTGCTCAATATAGGAAAGGGGTCCCGATGTCAGCTGGCAGGTTTTGCAGGCACAGCACGTCATGGGAAAACGGCTGGTGCGCTGGAGGTATGAATAACAGAAGTCGAAAGACCCGGAAGCTCAAAGAAACATGCGAGAGATCTCCTGGATGAAACAGCACAACTTAGAAAAAAAAAAAAGAAACAAAAAAAGGGATTTGGGTAGCAACCCATCCAGCTTCTGTAACTTACAAAGGAATACCTGGAATGGACATCTGCTCATTAGGCAGCAGAACTCTTCACACATCTCTCCATTTTTATTTTTCATTTTGACACCTTTCTCCCAGACGTAATGCACTGCTCGGTTTGTATATTAAGTCACTTACGGTGATTTAAAGAGCTGGGTAGTTTTCACAGGAGCAAGCAGGAGGTGGGAGCTGAACCCTGGCCCTTTGGCTCTGATGCAATAGCTCTACATCACCTGCTGACATCACGCCAAACAAACAGGCGACTTTCTGAACTAATAAAAAAGCAGTAGGGCTTCTGGGTCAAATGGCAGGAGTGACATAAGCAATACTGGCATCAGTAAGAATAATAAAAGAACAGACAGAAAGACAGACAGCTACTTCACTCATCCCACAGGGAAGTTGTACAAACCAAATATGACTGTCATTTAAAGCAGCAGGAGGCCTCTGGCAGCTTGACTGGTGAGCAAATGCCACTAAACCAACAAGACCTCATTGGAAGTGCTGTCAGCGTTTGTTTGAGTTTGAAACCAAGCACACCGATGAGTTAGAAGAGGTTCTATCAGTCTTCAGGTGAACATTCCTTTGGGTGCGTCCTACGCACCTCTGTCCCGACTACGTTGTCCACCGTCCCAACCAAACAGTGAAGATGCCATCGTCTTCCCAGCAGCCCAGGGTTGCTGACCAGCAGACAAAGGTGGAAAATGGAGACCCTCAGCTTCCCCACAGTGTCTCCTCAGTCCCAGCAGACTTCATTTCCCCTTCCCAGCAGGACACCCCACCCTTCCTTTGTCCACAAGTTGCAGAGGCAGCTAAAAGTTTTTAATCGCTGCTGTTGTTTTGCGATCCCCAAGAAATTACGCTTCCGTTCTCTCTCTGTCTCCTCCGGAATTTTCTCTTTCCTGGGTCGAAGACAGAAACAATGCACCGTGAAGTCAGCACGGCAGTGGGAGTCGCATCTCCACAGGGATGGTGGTGTTTATAGTACCTAATAAGAGAAGCTTAAAGGATGAAGATGAGGGTTGAATGTGGAGGGGTGCTCCATTTCTTGTAAGGCCACTCACGTGAACATTAAAGAAATCTGGGACCTCCGGCTGTAGTCAGCACGGAGGCGAAGGCGCTCGGTGTGAGCTCTCAAGGCTGCTCCCACCCAGGGTGGCTTTACTTTTACGACTTTTTCTAAGCCATTTAAATGAAATCTTTCTGCCTTTGCTTATGGGCAGCGGAGGAGAAACCGGTTCTGTGTGTTTTACTGTTCAACGGCCGCCGCTGCAGTTCTTTTGTCGCCCGTATCAACTTTCTGCCCAAATAAAGAACCCAACACAAGATGTCATTTTCATCCAGGATGGCATTCCAGGTGGCCTTCACCAAACACTTTTTTTGTTGTGCTCTCCCAGACTGTATCGTCAGCAGTCTGCAAGTCTGAGCGGGACAGCGCGCCTTTCTCTCGTGCCCTCCTTCACAATGGTGCTTTGTTTTCTTTCCTGGCAAACTTAACTGCCTCTCAATCCAGGCTTCACCATCTAAACCAGATCTCCTCACACAGTGAACGCTGAGCTGCAGTGCAAATCAATCCCAAGCAAAGTAGGAGACATGCACCTGAACCCCTCTAAAACCCCCCCCGGTAGGCCTGGTGTTGTTGATTGACCTCTAAGAAATGACCCCTGAAGACTTTGGGCGTTTTGATGTCCTTGACTGACCTCTAACAAATGTCCCTGGTAGACCTCTTGTATTTTGATGTTATTATGCTCTTTGGAAACTGTGAAGAATCTATGATGACATCCTTTGGACTCAGTCAGAAAGTCCTCCTGCTCCCCACTTGGTTTCATGTCCCACACGCCAGGCAACAGGGAAGTGTCACCACAGCTTCTGCTCCACCAGCTGAAGACGATTCTCATACCCACACGCCGTTGACCTCCTTGATATCAGAATCCAGCTCTGTGTCACCTTTACAATCTGTGTTTGTATCTACTCCAGGGGATGAGTACCACTTGAGCAGCCACTTCTGCTGAACTCAAGCCCCTTCTTTCATAACAGATCTTGTAACCGATCCATCTTTAGATCATTATCTCCTGATTGCTGTTAGGCCCCCTCCCCCTCCTCAGAGAACCGCTTCCCACCTACAGTCATCTGGTGTTTACACCGCTGGTTCTCACACTACGGATGTACTTCCACCTCCCTGGGACTTCGTGCAGTCGTGTGGTCAGGCCACACAGCTCACGTCTCCTCTGTGCCAGCCTCGGCATGTCTGCCGGCACCCACCCTTGTCAGGGTGTCAAAACTACACGCTCTGGATGGAAACGCAGTTTACATGAGAAGATAAACATTCACCTCTTCTTGCGTCCGTGTGTTGGAACAAATAGCCCTCAAAACAGAGTCATGTGAGGTCATTTTTCACATGAGCTGTGCACGTCTTTGCTGCTCTGTTCAGGCGGATGGGTGTGTGCACTAAAAACAGTGCGGCATGAATCATATGAAGTGTTTAATGGCACAAAAATTATAGTAAACCCGACAGGTTGGACGTCTGCCTGGGGGAAAATTGACTGAAAGGGCGGCGGTTGTGTTGGCCGTTGAAAGCAAAACGGGCAACGGTGTCCTTTTGTTTTGACAATCCCTTCTGCTCTCTGGTACTGTTTGAACATGTCTAAAGGTCCAACACGATTTCTCTGTGGGGGGAAAAAAAAAAAAACTTATCTGACCACCATATTCACATAACTGGCTGTTTCCCTCTGCTCATTCTGCTAGCACTTGGTTAAATCAAATATCTTTGTTTACATGTCTGACACCTCTGTCCAAACTGCCTGTCAGGGTTAGGTTTGCACACTGAGTTACTTAAAGTGATTTACTTGTTCATCCAGCTGGGCCATTTTTACCCTATCAATTCAAGGTAAATACCTTGATCGCAGGTACTACGACAGGAGTGGGGTTGAAACCCAGGTCTTTTGATGGCAAGGTGATGACCATCGGTTACAGTACTTGCTGCTCCCTATATACGTTTCTGATAAGAAACAGATTAGCATATCCAGAGTATTTGTCACAATTTATTTTAAACAGCACCATTAGCAGGACCCCTTTGTTACTCTCTGTTGAAGCCATTTTAACGGCACAGGAGACCCTCGCGGGGGCGTTTGCGGCAAGGCAGACTGGATGTCAATACGACAATCGTGGAGTTGTCGTGAAGGTCTGGGTGATCGTTGAACTTCTTATTTTTCCTGTGAAAATGAAAGACTTTGAGCTTGCCGTTACTTCAATTTGTTGCGTATCGATTTGCAGTCTCGGAAGGTCTGTGTGACGGGCAGGAGACGTTGCTGTGTGTGGACAGTGTGTAACAGCAGGTTTTCCTGCTGGGACTTGAACCTTTTCTGTTGTCAAGGGTAGCGTGTGAACCTCTGTACTACCTGCCGCCCTGTGCGTCACCAGGCAAAGCCCAGGTTGTGGGAAAAAGGGTATATCTTAAGCCTCAGATCCTTTGCGAATCTCTTCTCTTCTGATAGTTGGACAGACAAATGACAGGGTGCTGGAGAAGAATGCGCTGTGAAGGTTGTTGATCCAGGTCCGAGGAGTAGCTCTACTGTTACAGCCTTCAAAAGTTACACCCACATTACATTAGAACAGCTGCATTTGAGGTCACAGGTTGTATGTTTGAATCCCACGTGCTGCTGGAATGTCCTTCACCAAAGTGCTCATGTTAATTGTTTAGCTTCTGCTTTCCTCCAAAGCGACTTACAACGTCAAGTTACCTACAGTGTTTTACCCATTTACATGACAGGGTAGTTTTTTTGCTGGAGCAAAAGGTATGTACTTTTTCAGGGTATGTTTCTTTGCCCAAGGGCACTACAGTAATAGTATTGTTAAAATACCGCGCTGTAAGGATAAATACGTAAAAATGGCGAGGATACGAGCTTATAAGCAGAACAGGTTTGACTGTTTCATGCACAAAATATGGATGAAAGTGTACGCAACAAAACAAAAAGCACTTACGTATCATACTTCTGAAGGTCTAATATGGAAAAAACAATACAGATTGTTCAGGCTACGCTCAACGCGGCACTCAAGACGGGGATATTTTTAGTTATCTAATCTGATGAGAATTAGCTGAGCGAAATTAACTTTGTGAGCTGAGCGCCGTCGTAATAAAAAATGGGTTGAGTGTGTTTTGGTTGGTTAGTGAATAAATTACTTAATTACTCCGTCGAAAATGAACTATTGGTGCGGTTTTGCTTGGCGAGAGTTGGAGCTTTAGGTCATTTATCTGGACCGCGGAGCTTACGTCAGGGGCTGCGAGCGTGACACTTATAGCAGGTGGACGTGTCTGGACGGTGTCGGGTGGGTGACTTTTTGTAAGGCTAAACTTGTAAAGATGCATCACGTGAATATATGCCAGGATTATGTTTGGCAGATGTTACAACTGTGTTTGCTGCTGGCATTTTGAATGTAGAGTATACTGGGCAGCTGGAGACAGACCCCTGCCACAGGATGTGGGGTCACATCCCTGCTCCTGCCGCAGAGATCTTGATGTATAGTACAAAATGCCCTGCTGTATAAATGAATAAACAACTTTAAGTAGCCCAGCACAGCAGACGTAATATGTTGGAGAAAAGCGAGAAATAAATGAAAAAATAACATATGCATTTAAAATGCATAGTAGGCTATACAGCGTGTGAACTTCTCACAGTTGTGTGATGTCTTCAACTTCAAGAAGTCGAGCGGCACAAAAAAGTACAACGTTGAGTTGCTGTATTAATGGTGGAAGTTTTCGGGATATGACACGTGGGCGACAGGAATGTTGTGATTGGGCCGTAACCCTATTTCCAGCCAAAGGACCTGGGTTTGAACATCTGCTCCTGCTCTGATACCCTTCATAAAGGTACTGACCCTAAATTAATGTAGCACAAATTACCTGGCTATATAGACGGGTAAATGACCTTAAATAACCCTGTGTGCAAACCTACCACTGTAAGTCACTTTGAACACAACTATCAGATGAATGAATTAGTAGTAAAGACATTCTGCTGACAAAAAGGGCTGTTTTTTTTATTTTTATTTACTGTATGTTGTGCCATCTTAATACTCCAGCATTTAAGTTTTAGCTTCTCTTGAAGCCTCCGCTCCACATGTTTTTCATATTAAAGTTGGACATGTTTGCATGAACTTCAAATGAACACGTCCTTTGGTTTAATCTAGAGTAATGGATTGGGGTTGTGGTGGCTTGTGCTTCTGATGAGAACCCCTTTCTCATGTGGGAGGTTGGAAAAATGGTCTGCGTCGGTTCCGGAGGGAATCTTGGCATGCGGCACGGCATTGACCATCCAGCCCGCCTGTTTACTTCCTATTCGCAGACGTTCCCGGCCTGTCTGTGTCTGGTGCTCCTTCTTTCCTTTAAATAATTTACTTTAAATAATTTCACCTTTGTTCTTTTCATATGCATCGCGTAAGTGAGCATCGAAAGGATGACATGAGGCAAAAATGAGGTTCGCCTGGCGCTAATGTAAAACACGGCGGTGATACACAGGGTCCGGTGGCCCCCGAGAAGCGGCAGGAAGAAGAAATCTGCGTCAAAGACAAATGCTGTCTTTCTGTTTGTCCTTTTTCCTTTTCTTCCAAGGGGATTATGCTAGATTCGCCTCAATACGTGTACAAGGACTGGATGAGAATGCCCCCCTCACGTGGCCCGGCTGGGGCCAGCCGTTGGCTTAGGGTTCCCCGCTTTGTGTTGAGGAATGAGCCGATCCCGGCTAACAACCCCCCCACCCCCCCCGAGTTCTTTTTCTTTTATTTCTTCTCTTTTTCCCTCTTTTGCCTTTTCTTCCACGGAATTCCAGCCCCACTGGTGCATTGTTTGTCCTCGGTTTGGAGCGTCTGTGTTGTGGTCACGTGTCTCCGGGTTTTTCGAAACTGTGCCAGCATGTGGACTTCATTTTGGGGTGTGTAGTGGCTGGTGGGGGGTTGTTGTTGGATTCTTTTTCTCTCGAGAAGTATCACGCAGTTGGCAGGCTGTGTGAACTTTGCAACCTATGAGACACTTTATTACCTTGTACACATTACATGTTGAGTCGAACATCATCCTGGACACTTGCTTCTGCTGAATAAATAAATGTAGATGTAAACACAAGAATGTTTGAAACAAGTACAATACTGTGCAACAGTCTTAGGCACCTGTGGGAAAAATGCTATAAAGCGAGGATGGTTCCAAAAATAATGCCATGAATACTTATTAATCAATAAACCTTCTAAAAAGTGCAGTAGACAAAAAAACCTCAATCAGATCAATATTTGGTGGGACCACCCTTTGCCTTTAAAACACCATCAATTCTCTTATGCAAACTTGCATGCCGTTTAAGGTAGAGGTTAGTAGGTTCTTCCAAACATTTTGAGGAACTGGCCACAGTTCTTCTGCAGACTTTGACTGTCTCTGCATGTCCTCCCAGACTGACTTGATCATGTTGAGATCAGGCCTCTGTGGGGACCATAGCATCTGTTACAGGATTCCTTCTTTTTGCTGAAGATAGTTGTGTATGACTGAGATTGGGTGTTTGAGGTCATTCTCAGGCTGCAGAATGAATTTGGGACCAGTCAGAAACCCCCCTGATGGTAGATAAGAATCTACCTGTACTTCTCAACACACATTGAAGTTGCATGCCTAAGACTTTTGCACAGTACTATATATTCATCCATTGAAGATATGCCACAGCACGCACAGATAATGAGGGGAGATGAGGTCTTCAACCACATGGGACTGCTTGCTTTGGTAGTTCTGATTTGTTTGCTGTTAGTTCATTTATTTGTTTGCCTACCCTCTTCCAGCACTGGTTCTCTCACTACTTCTTGCATCTTCTCCAACTACGTTGATGTTTTTGTCACTAGTGGCTGTTCTAGCCTTGTGGAGTTTCATGTGGGATCAGAAGGTTGGCAGTGATGATCATCTCCCTCATTTTTGGAGGCTGCTGTTTGCAATCTCTCTTTTTAAATGTATGTACAACATTATGTTCTCAGGCATAAAGTTTAAATTTTAATTGC
The DNA here is from genome assembly GCA_900497675.1 of Arapaima gigas. Taxonomy (NCBI): domain Eukaryota; kingdom Metazoa; phylum Chordata; class Actinopteri; order Osteoglossiformes; family Osteoglossidae; genus Arapaima; species Arapaima gigas. The sequence continues at coordinate 483,226 of UFQX01000271.1, read as the reverse complement.
GGAGCACGTAAAGTATGGAAGTACTGCGAACAGCATGGCAAAAAAAAGCGAGCCGCTAGGCAGGAGAACAGCATCGAAGGGAGGAAGGGAAAGTGAGAGTAAGGGAAGTTGAGCAAGAGAGATGTGCAGTCTGGGATCTTTCGAAACGCTCGGCTTCCTTCACTGACATTTTTTGTGATAAATAAGCTGGTTCCTCAATCACGCTTTCGCTGCGTTTTTTTTCCAATTTCTTCTCCGAGAAGATTAATGAGGAATAATGGTGTCTCAGCCGCCACCAACATCCAAACTCCACCCCCGATGCAAATTTTCCGCCGCTTCCGAGACCACTTACCATTAAAATTGGCAGTTAGCTATCATTATGGTTGTGGGTCATGGTTAAGTGTTTGGTTTGGGTTTTGAGCCATCTTCCAGTAGCTTTCTTTTCAATCATCCTCTGCTGAGCAGCAGTTTCACAAGCCCACATTTTGCTACACTGCAAGATAAGAAAAGTGATTCAAAGGCCTCTGCCATATCAGAAATCCAAATTATGCGTATAAACTCCTTGCTTCTGGCAAGAAGAAGAAGAAGAAACTCAAAGTCATTAGAAGCCCCTGGCTCACATACAGTTAATGGAGGCTTGTTGGTGATTAACTCTGCGTTTGACCTTTTGGACATCCAGGTCCTGAGGAGTTAGGCAGGACGTCCTCAGCCAGTTCCGGATGTCCTCAGACCAGTCGCTTTCAAACCATCTCTACCTGGGTGGTGCCAGATCCATGCGGCAACATGTCGCACACGCTAAGGATGGATGGTTACCCTGTACGTTAAAAAAACCTCACCGTTTCGACTATATTCATGGCATAGTAGACCCAGAATAAATCTTCCTTCTTAAGCCGTGGCAGCAGTCAGACCCATCTGCTCATCTGATTCTGCTCAGCAGCACAAAATCGAATGCAACACCAAATAGGACCCAACCGTCCACATTAACCACAATTACACTTCTCTTTTGGCACGTGAAGAAACTGAGTAAACATCCCAACACTGCACTGCTGTTTGCTGGTTTCACTGCAAAAATCTGTTATTTGCTTTCCAGAGGGAAAAAAAAAGAAAAACGCCTTGTGGCCAATTGCCATCCTATGGTGCGATTAGACAGGATAATAGTTCCCACGAAAAGGGTGAGTTTCGTACAGCAGCCTTGCACCCTCTCAGCTGAATTAAAAGCAGTGCTGCAGCTCTTCTGGTTTCCATCCTTCCGACACCTCTAGTCTCACTGAGCGAGCAGCCTGTGAGAAGGTCAACGGCCGTCCCGTGATGGGTCCGTTGTAGCTCCAGCATCCCGACCTTCACCTCCGGCTGGCTGGCAGACACCTGACGAAGGCTATGGCCAAAATCGATGCTCTGCTGATACCACCGCCGCCCGCATAACGGCATCAATCATGTCAAAACCGCTCCCGATATCACACCATCACTCATCCAGGCATCATCCGGCAACACCATAACATCACTCATGCTGAGCTCTCACCTAATATCGTAATGTCAATCAGACTGATATCGCGACCAACATCGCCGCATCAATTTCCTGCATAAGCGGACGTTCTATCACGTACAGCGTAAGAATAATCTCAGAAATAGAGAAACGCTCAGGGCCGGGCAGGGTCATAGGCTCCGATGCAGCACCGGCCACGTTCGTCACAAAACACACCTGCTGCTAATAAAACCGGGATGGAAATTTCAGAGGAGCCCATTCCGTTCCCCCAAGGGGGATCTTTGCTTCAACCGTGACAGCCTGGCTCAGAGTTCATTTCCCCCACACACACACACACACACACCTATTACTAATCTGTAAGGGTTTAGTTGTTTATAATGGTAAGATGATGTTGTTGTCAAAATGGGCCTGGTCCTCCTTTACCCACATGTCCTGCTTTTCATTCTTTTTTTGTTTATTCTTTGTCATTCTTAAGCTAGTTATTCCCATGGATCCTACGAAGGGTAATAACGTGACTATGAAGGTCCAGTCCTGCACAATGAGCTTTAACCTCACTCTGACCTTTGAAGGTTTGCTGCAGCTCCTAACTGATGTCTTTTTATCCTCCCAGGTTCACAGCTGTGGGGAGCTACATGACAAATATAGAGTTTCAAAAAAAAAGCAAAAAAGTAAATAAATAAAGAGCAACGAGTGCTGCTGAGTAGCACTTTTTTATGGCAGCTTAAATGAGTTTGTCCACATGAATTCACACGGTTAAATCAACAGCCCCCTCTGCATAACCGCTGGTTTTCAGGAACTGCGATGTCCAAGTAGACATTAAATTGCTATTATTTTTTTTCCTGATGCCTTTGGTGACTTAAAATGTTAGGTTTGTACACTAAGCTGCAATGATTTAACCTTTTGTATAAGAGGGTAATTTTAACCAGAGTAATTCAGGGTAACTACCTTGATCAAGGATACTATAGCAGGGATGAGAGTCGTTTACATTTATTTTATCTGATGCTTTTCTCCGAAGCAACTTACACTTGCAGTGATTTATTTGTGTGAACAGCAGATAATTTCTACTGGAAAAATTCAGGGAACCTGATTAAGAGAATTATAGCAGGAGGTGAGATTCAAACCTGCCAGCTCTGATCAATAAGCACTGAGAAACATATGATTACTCAGGACCCAAGAGGGATTTGACCCAACAACCCCCAGCTCTAGACAGCGACGGTGGGAATTCAAACCAGGAATATAATGTTGGAAGGTGACAAGTTTAACTAAAACGTTGTCTACAGTCCCGGATCTCACAGGATAACTAGATGTTGAACGCCATTTTTTCCAAGGCTTGCTGAAGCTCTTCAGACAAGGAACAGCCAACACACCCACATGAAATCTACAATAAATCTCTTGTAGTTGGACAGCAATGCTTTTAACGCTCTGGAAGTTGTGTCGTCGTCGAGGTGCGTTGGCCGACTGCACATCCGGCGCTTTTAGACCTTGAGCTCCAGTACAGTCCAGAGGTGTGAACTTCTCTTCTCTAGAAAATAATGTGAAATTGCACCTTTCTTGAACAGCATTTTTGGTCTCCTTGTTCTTTTGCTATTTTGTTGTTTCTAAGAATTTTGCAAAGATGTTGGCTCATACGTTGAACTTTTCAAAATTTTGCGCTACTTTCGCTTCTGCTGTCAATTTACAGTCAGACCTATTGATGTTTCGCTGTATCTAGAGAGGGTGGCCAGCATGATGCCGTTTGTCAATCCTGTCGCTGTACAGATGGAGCTGCTGCTCTGCACCCACAGAAGCCAGGTTTCAATCTTTCAAGTCACTATGGAGAGAAGTATCAGGTGAAAAAATAATGATAATAAATAATGACTTTTGTGTGCCGGCCCCAGTGTGAACCTGGGTGTCAAACAGACGTCTCTGTCACACCCAGCTGCCAGCAAGCTGCCAACCCACCTGTGCTAAGCGAGCACAACCTTGTGGGATCTCCAAGACAACCGGTGCTGGTATGATCTTGCTCTCGTCCATGTTGATGAGTTTATGTTTCCTGGCAGATTTGCAGTGATGTTGGCATTCAGAGCTGTGTGACAGTGAAGCCGCTGAGCACGATGAGGTGGATGAAGCGATGATGGAGGCAGGCTAGTTCAATGTTGGTGGCATCTGACCAAAGATACCAGTGCTAACAAACCAGTTACCATTTGAACGGCAAGTTTACCACGTTCAATGCATGTTGGCAGCCACCACGCAGGTCTGAAGTGACAAAGCTGGAGCAGAATGGTTTTCACCTGCAGATCTGTTTGGCTCTAAAGCTTTTTCAACAGCATCTGACAGGTCAGTTAGCTCATGGTGTTGTGCTCATCCGGTGGGAGCAGGAGTCCCCGTGAGAGAGAATCCCTTATGCCAACGGTAGAAAAGAGGAAAGCGATGATATCACAATGATATATAAGTGGTAGATGTCTAACCTCAGGTAGCAGAAGCAAAGGTCAAAGGTCAGAACTTTGGCTAGTCAGCAGGAGATGAGATAGATGGGAGCCCAAGGGGCCAAACAGTGCCAGTATTATTTGTTCAGCCTCATGAGTGCATCCATTGCGCACTTCACCTTGTTCAACAACAAGGGGATCAGTTCTTCCGGCATCTCGAGGAGCTCAACACGGGCTGGACACCAGTTGGAAGCATTTTGGGGGATGGGGCTGCCTGCCTGAGTCATGCTGCTAGACTTGGACTGGCCATTTAAATGTGGTTTTAAGAGGAGATGAAGGGGGGTGAGCAGCATGACAGGGCAGAGTTTGACTGGAGAAATACCAGCAGGATTGGCACAGACACAAACCCACAGCTCAGAGGGTCCTTTGAGGCATGCAGGACAGTGACAAGCCAAGACTATAGCTCTGCAACAGCTGGACCCACAGCTTTTGTCCCACCCACCATGTTCACAGCCACCGAGCCACTCTTTATCTGCAACAGCGGTGCCGTCTGGCATTTCATGTAATACAGCCTGTAAGAACATTTTTAAAATGATTAATATTGTGCTCCTTGGGGATGGAGCAGGGGTTACACTTGAATATCATCAGGTGTTTAGCCATTGAGGGGACTGTGCATGTTGGGACTGGCGTGTGTACCAGCCCTGACGGATGTAAGGCAGATGCTAAGAGTTGGTCCTCTTAGAGAAAGAGGGCTCCTCTGGTAGAAACAGCAGTACAGTATTTCCATTTCACCTTCCACTGTGACTTGTTGCTCCTGCCCTTGTGTCCCACCATAAACACTGCATTATGGACACCACCCCGGTGTTTTCATTTATCCCATCGCACTTGCCAATAAATACTACTGAATCACAAGGTACTACCTTAGACACATGCTCTTGAACCACATCCAAATAAAATGCAATAAAATAAATGTTTTCTCTGTTTTTGGACATTTAAGATTCATTGTACCAGTTAGACTGTTGGATTCTAGTCCAGCTCAGTCTTTTTGGAGTCAGTATCTTCTCCTTGTGTCTGCATGAGTCCACAGAAAGAGTTTTAACTGTCACTGTAATTTACACTGTGTGTGTGTGTGTGTGTGTGTGTGTGTGTGTGTGTGTGTGTGTGGGTGGGTGTGTATCTCTACCCTCTTGTGGACTGGCGTCCCTTCCAAAGTATACTGATTCCACGATAGGCTCCAGACGGCACTTTTGCTGCTGTAAATTTAGTATAAATATTTCTTCCAAATTCATTTAGGGACATTTTTCTGGAAAAAGGTTTTTAGCCTTCTTCAGTTTCTTAGAGGGGTCTATTGCGTAGAAAAGGTTATGAATCTCTGCCCATCACTCACACTGTCATTGATCCACATGTGGGTTGGGGTCTGAAATGAGGAGATCTGAAGGCTCCTGGGTGTGAACATCTCTCCAGTTTTCCAAACATCAGCAGATTTACTCCATTTCACGACTCTCCACGCAGGCTCTAGATGGCCGGTCATGATGAGCTTGGAGAATCTCTCTTCTATCCTCCCTCCTGAACCCAGGCCCTTAAAATGATTCTGCTGCCCAAGCTGTTGTTCTCACAAAGCCACACGGGGACTTGTTCTTGCTCTTGTTAGCAAGGAATTTGTTTATGCAGTCCTTCACAAATAGTGGGAATACAGTGCCTTTTTATGGGGCTCTCGCTGTATTTTCCACACACACACACACACACACACACACACACACACACACAAAGCAGGGGCTGGGGACCTGCGATGATGTCTTTCCGTGGGTGTGAAATTTACTTCAGATGCATTTATACCAAAAACCATTGATTAAAATTAATATATGCAATAAAACGTGGGTTCTGGGAAAATACCAGACACGCTAATGTCACAATCGCAAAGTAGGATTAATGTATTGGTGAAATGATTTTCTTCCCAAATGTGCACAATAAATTTAAGGGAGCTGCAGCTTTTAGGCAACATGTGCAAACAGAAAAGGGTGCTAAATATTTCACTTTTAAATATATTTAAATGTGTCCTTTCTTTCAACTGAGTTCCCTGCAGCTGGTGGCACCGGTTTGCCCCAGAGGGGGGGTGATCCCCGGTAGTCCGAGCCAGCTGCTGTCTCACACCTACCCCAGATAGTATCCTCTTCGTGCCAGTTTTGGAAAGCAGTGGTTGCACATTTGCCCTTGTGAAGGTTCAGGGTCCACTGTGTCTCAAGCTGTGGGCAGTGGTTCAGACCTTACCTGCTGGGTCTTTGAGATACCCAGGTCCAAAAAGGAGAGGAAAAAGGGGAGATCAACACGATGTTTGCATTGATTTCTTGTAGGTGCTCTGGTTTCTTCCCACAGTCCAAACACATTCAACTTAACTGGTCAGTTTAAAATTTCGTGCTGTGTGTGTGTGTGTGTGTGGGGGGGGGGGGGGTCACCCTCCAATAAACTGGCATCCTTTCCAGGTGGGGTTTCATAGCCTAATGCCCATTCCTTCTGGGATAGGTTCTGGATGGCTGTGAGCCTAGTCAGAGCAAGTGGTTAGTGAAAATGGATGGATGGATAAAATAATATAAGAATATAAGACAATAAAACAGACAGGCTACATTGGAAGAAGCAACGGTGTTTACAAAACCTTTGTGCAAAAAATTCAGTTCAAATAATGGAATAATTTTTATTGCAATTTTCAAACTGCATCTTTTGTTTGTTTCGAAAACTCTGGAAAATATCTTAAAAATAATAACTACCATTCGATTATGCTGCCACCCCAGGGGGATGAACTGTATTACAGGTCTGCTCAGCTCAAAGACCCCCCGGGGTGTGGTACTGTCTGAGTACCCAGTACCAGGATGAAGCCATCCCCCAGCTACCAGGGTTCCACAAATAAAATATGTTTATAATGCACAGTGATGTCACATAATGTGTTTTATAGAATCAGCAATATGGGAACATGTAGGCTAAAATTATCTGTAGGCCCTGCTGCATTTTTAAACTGTTTTATACAATGAAAAAATAAAACTGACAGCCTGACGTCACATATAAAAGTGGCATAAAACACACAATGCACATTTGGGTGTTTTTAACTCATAAGATGAATCCTTTACAGAGTTAGCTTTATATTTGTGGATACGCAGCTTTATCGGGCCCGGAGTCTCCTTAGGCGTGTGCAGTCACACCAAGAACCTGTTTGGAGTTGGCCTGAGCTGTCTGGGACCCTGAGGGGCCGTACCGAAGGAGACGCTGTGCCAGCCACTTTGGACCCACTGCTGACACAAGACAAAATGTGTGAGTGATGGGCACAACACACCCCTCTGCCAAACACTCACTCGCACTGCCCCTGATCTCGCTCACTCGTGTGTCCCGGGTCCCGGATGGGTCCCGCTGTTGTGCCTTCTTAAAAGACATACCTAAACCCTACTGTCCTAGTAAAATATCCAGCGGTTTATGTTGCTGTTTTTGGATAAAAGTTTTCAAATCCTCTGAATTCTCCACAGTGACTTTTTTCTGTACTAGTTGAGGGGAACAACTCTGATCCTCATCACTGGTCCACCTGTTGCCTTGTCAGTAACCATCTGGAGCAGAATGGGGATTAAGGTAAAAGAGGCTGAGTTTAAATCTGAATTTCACACAGAACAATGAAAAAAAATCTGTACTGTATAAATAAATACTGTGTTGTGGAATAGCACTAATACAAAAGGTGACAGCCGTTCCCTTGCCGAACCTCTCAGTTTCTACTGGTGTGAGAAATGGAGAAGTGGAGGAGTAGTTATGTACAGTATGGGTTGTGTTCGACTTTGTCATCTTTCTAATACGTTTGCCTCGTATTTATCTGTGCAAGAACTGTATTTTCCCAGTAAATTTGATCTGAAATAGATTTACTGCTTCTCCACCACATCATACCATGTCCTCATCCTCAGACGATGAGGAAGAACAGAATATGGATGGAGCTGAACCCTTGACACAGAACCTTCTGTGTGTGTCTCCTTGGCCCACAATCACTGCCGTTTTTTGCAGGACACAACAGTGAGGTGTGGAGGGTGAATGAAGTCTGTTGTTCCTTGGTCCTGCTTCTCCATGCAGATCTATTCCATCTAACAGGGAGGACTTGGCCAACTGCATGGCTCTTTCCCCACACTGCTGGTATTCCACCGCAATGATAAACACTTTTCATGGTGGCCTCACCAAAATACTCATTGCTTATCTTCTCCCAGTATAAACCCACTGCCCCACCCATCTGAAAGGGCGGAGTTTCTGATGCAGCCCCCCTCCAGCCCTGGCCTTTCAGCCACCACCCTGGGTCATGTTCTGTCCTGAGATTTCCCTTTAGCGCCGCATCTCTGAATCTGGTCATTATGATCCTGATGAACCTCCGTGAACCCTCCTGAAATAGCAACGGGAGATTAACAGTCACGTTACAAATTTTCTGTCACAAACATTGCCCAGATTATTTTTCTTGTTTTTTCTTACCCTTCTTCTAAAATTTCAACTTGTAGCAAATGGAACACAACCTGTTTTTATGCATTCAGCCAATAGGTAAAACTCACCCAAACAACTTGTATCTGGTACTCCTTAGTATTTGAGAATCAATAACAAGCTGGCCTGTGTTGAACATGCTTATTGGATAAATAAGTTAGCATTCAGCATTGACTAAGAGTTTGTTCAGATAACACTTTTCAGCCACTTTAAAACAGTTTACATTTTTATGTAGTCAGGTCTTTAGCATTGAAACAAATTTCTTAGAAACTATTTTTTGTTATAGCTATAGCCAATATTTTTACAGAATATAACCCATAAATAGATGGAGGGACATTTGTGCTGTTAAGCTTTCACAGATTGTAATTTAAGAGAAAAAGCGACTTTGGAGTTCCAGAGTTCCTGTCATCTGTGTTCATAAATTGAGGAGCCGATATACCGGGAACATACAGAGCAAAGAGTGATGGAGGCTGAAATAGTTCATCCTTTTTTTTTACTGTAGGGTAAAGTAGAGGTTTGCTGCCCCCCCCACACACACACACCGTGTGCCTTACTGTACTGAGCCACCACTTTACTGTGTGTGATGTATTACTTTTTATGTGCTGTGTCAGAAATTGGCTGCTCTTTCTGTGTTCCCACCAGCAGTGACACCACCCACCAAGTCTATCTTTTGCTGAAATGTAATACAGACTGCGTCTCCTTTGCATTACAAAACAGCGTGCCTCAGATTTGTGCATTTATTGATTCGAAACTATCGCAGCTATTGAAAAGGAATTAAATATATGAATATAAATGATGGCCCAGAAACACTACAGAAGCAAAAACAGGTCCCTGCTGAGCTGCCTTTTTTTTTTTTTTGCTTCTCAACATGCAGCCAAGAGACCTTTCCAAAAGGATTGTGCAGAAGGCTGAAGGAGGAGTAGCCTTACACCTCATTTAGGGGTTAATCCCCTCCCCCCGTCCGGCATTTTGTTGGCAGCCGACAAGCCGACACGGTGTGTGCTGGCCCAGATTCGGTCTGTGGCGAAGTGAGCGGCCAAACCCTGACAGTGGCTGCCGCGTCACGTGACACAGAGACATGCGGTGGTACAAGTGTGGCAGTGGAGGAGATTGGGGGTCTTCACCACAGCGCCGGTCTTCCTGCTTGCCTGCTGCTGAAGACAGGGTGTGAGGACGTCTTTTCCCATAGGCAGTGAGACTGGAAAAGTAATGGGCTTTGAGTTTGAAATTATTTTGTGATTATTTTGCTGCGCTCTAGGCTGTGTGTGTGCAGGAGGCTGTGGTTCTGGCCTGCACTGTCTACACGGTGGCCTGAGCAACCCCGAAAGCCCTGGGTTTGACCGACAACCCCGGTGCACGAGTGGCCACACCACCGTTCAATGCAGGACTGCAGACCTTTAACCCTCTGGACTGCAGGACATTTCACCACAATCTGGCTGGGTTCTGAATTTTTAATCATATTGATGGTCAGTGTCACCCATGTGTTTCCCCCACTTTGCAAAGGCAAGTCATTCATAAAAACCCTTCACTAGGCAAATTCTCCCGATTCAAACATATAACTACCATTAGTTAGAATGGTCAGTTTTTAATGCTTTCCTGAGCACCAAAATTGACACCCCTTTCGGGTGAAATGTCACCAAATTCCACTGAATTGGACAAAGTTACTTCAATACTTTACACCTGTTAACATAACACAGAAAAACAAGGCGGTTTCCCTTCATCCATTTCTCTACATTATCGACCACCTGCACACCTTCAGCCGTATTCGTGAGTATTATGTACTGTACATTGAAACAATCACAAACAAAACACAAATATGATACTCGGTACAGTTTGCTGAATCAACTTTTAGTGCAAAAAAACAGACTAGTAGAGATAAACCGGTAAAAATAATGCAAATGAATTCGTTCTCATTGAGCAAGTTCAAAACAGGGACCGTCATTGAGTAAGATTATAACAGGTGAAACTGGCAAACAAGGGGTAATGGAGGTTGAGGACTTAATGCAGGACAAGTCAGGCTGTCACTGTAAAGAAAGTACCTGGTGGCTCTGGTCCTGGACCCCTCAGTGTGTACATGCAGATTTCATATATGCAAAGATCTGCCTCATACGCATTTGCCTGGGATGGATAGAAATGCAGAAAAAAAACAAAAAATGCACAAGGTGTTTTGTGAAAGTGATGAAATGTATCCAAAAAAGGACTGATATTGATGAAATTTTATACTGCACATACAGGGAAGTGAGAAAAAACACAAACACATCTGAATAACTATATTATATTTTCCATTCATACAAACCTGTCATTTTTCTTTCAGCTGTGATCAGTCTGCCAAGATCTAGAAGGACCCTGGATGGTGACAATACAGCATTATGTCAGACGTAGACAGAGCAGCATTTCCTTTCATTTTGTAGCAACAAAAAGATGAAAAATCCACACACAAAAAAGAATGTCAAATATAGTAGCTAGTTGAACATTATCTGTGTACACAGATGCTACATACACAGATCAATTGGAACTTAAAAGTGAAGAATAAAAGGTAATAAATGTGGAAATAGTTATCTAAAAAGGGTTACCTTCTGCTCATCATCGATAGTTGAACATAAAAACTACAACGCAGCACTAGGGAAGCTCCCCTGCGGGGTTCAGCTCTAGCTATTATCACGTTTTTTTCTCAAGAATCAGGAGTTTTCTGAGTATTTATATCTAGAATTGTATGACTTGCATAAACTGCCGCGGTGCAGTAGGTGGCATAGTGGTTAGAGCTGCCTCCTTGTCATCAGAAGACCTGAGATTGATATGGTTACGTTCTCCAAACTTTTTAGTGAAGAAATTCGGGTTACGTTACTCATTTCCCTTGAGGGAAACAACAGCATGGCCCCATCCTGGGCCTTGAACCAGCAGCCTTCATTATAGAAGAAAAAGTTCTTAACCGCGGTGCCACATACTGCCTCGCTGAGGCCGAATACCTGGATTGACACAACCATGAGGGTGACTTCTAAGCAAGCTCTCTCCCATCAGCATACATCTCACCTTGGCCCGGAGCGCCACCCGCTGCTCCGCTCAGCTACACTCTGAATGTCTGAGTCCGTTTGCGGCGGCGGCTCGCCAGAGCGATTGACAGGCGTGTGGCGCTGGGAGCTCGGCTGCCCGAGGAGCGCCTCTCCCTCCGCTCATTCGCATTCAGCACAGCGCAAAACTGGATTTAGAAAAAAAGGGAGGAGAAAAGACAGGATGGTGGAAGTCTTGGGCTAGTCTTATTTATTAGATGCTGAGAGATGTGTTGGAACGCCTGGTCCCTTGGGGGAGATTGTGGAGGACGGTGGGGGTGAGAGATGCAGGAAGCAGAACAGTTGTGATGAGCGATCAGGATACAACAGAACACAAGTGATTGTTATGATGGACCGTGGGGACATCGGTGGGTATTATGATGGACTCTGGGGACAAGAAGACAAGTGGTTTTTATGATAGATCCTGGGGACAGGAAGAAAGGTGGTTGTTATGGTGCCCTGCCTGGGTAGATGACTAGTGACTGTTGCAATGGACTATGGGGACAACAGCTGCTGTTAGATTGTAATGTTGAGTCAGGAAGACCAGTGTTATGATGGACTTTAACAACAGAACCAGTATTATCACAGTTTTTGTCGTCATACACTATGGGGACAGGAGGACCTGTGGTTGGGCTGAGGACATTAATGCCAGCGGGTGTTTTGGTTGTTATGAAAGGCAAAGGTTGTTAAGGCCGTTGTGGCAACATGATGGTCTTTCCAGACTCTTCATATTACAGATATATAGTGGAGGCCAACAGCATGTGGGTAAAATGATCTTTATCTTATGAATGATTATAAATGCATTTTATTATTTTTTAGCAGCAATTGCGTCCTGTTTGAGACCACCTGTGTAAAACTGCATTTCGTGTGACTCGATGTTTCTGCCGATGGGACACGTGTCTTCAGGAAGCTCAGATCTTGTCCTTTTTAAAAGCAATTTCCCTTTGCCTAATCTCTTCCCATGGATGACCAGAATGGTCTGCTTGCGCAGCTATTGGAAGTAATTGAAGGGGAACAAAAAAATGTGACAGCTCTGCAAAAAAAGGTTGTTTTTTTTTTCCGAGCCTGTGAATTATTGCCTTTTCTCACCAGCTGGAATTTTAAATGAGACTGTAATTTTGCACTGACTGACCTCAACTGATTTGTGTTACTGAGAATCATGGTCTCTTCAGTCAATATTAAAGAGCATCTTTAATTCTTTGCTAAAAGGAACTCCGTACACGCTTGTTTGGTCCCTTAAGGATCCATTTTGGGGCTATTTTAAAAATATATCATTTACAAAAAGCATGCGATATCATTTGATTTTTTTAAAAAGGACACTGATATATTTCTCTAGGTTTTTTGATTCGCTTTTATATAAAAGTGAATGGGATGCAAGAAGCCCCTAAAATTTTACTTTCAACGTGCTGGATATTGTAATTTCCTACTAATTTCATGACTGTTTTCGTTTCGACTTGAAATGTTCTTGTGAAGCCCCAGTTATATAATTTCATCTGCAGCAGCTCTTTAAACCATAACTGAAAGAAACACAAAGGTAAACCAAATGGGCCAAAGTACTTTTGTGTTCATCCATTTTAACTTACTTTTTGTTAGTAGTCATACATGTACAAATGCGGTCAGATGATCCATGCGAAAATAAAATACTGCAACTGAGCCAGTTTGTTAATGCTTGTGTGATTTGTCATGATAAAATCACACCATCCCACCTCCCGTGTGGAAGAGCTTTCATCCGTTGCTGGGCATCTTATCCCTGTGTTCAAAACTACCGAGTTTTCAGAGAGTGGAAATAAGAGACTGTCCCGTCCAGCGGTGAGCGTTCTTTTGACAGAATTGGCTGTGATTGGTCCAGCTACGGTAGCTCTGGCTGTGATTGGCTGTCTGCGGGTGGTCTAGGTCTGAGAGGCCCAGCTGTGATCGGTGTCGCTCCGACGGGCCGGGGTACGATCGGTCAAGCTGTGATTCGTCCTCTGCAATTGGTCCTGTCATAATAGTTTTGTTTTGGCTGGTACAGCTGCTTTCACTTTGCTGTCTGCATATGTTTTTAGTTTTTCCACACCTTTCTAATCTTTTGATATTTTCAGAATTTACAGTATGAATAATTTTGAAAAAAAAGGGCTTCCCCAATACTAATAGTTTTCAATGCTACATACAGTAGAGGTGGGCTGTTTTTTATTAGTCAGCCTTAGGCTGAAGGTGCTAGGGTTGAAGCCCGAGAGACCACAGCGATCGCTGTGTACTGGATTCATCCCGGAGAAACATTGTGCAAAGTAAAACGCCCTTTCAGTCCAGTTGACCCGACTTCAACAAAGATCTTTAATGTTCACTTGGTTTGAACAAACCTAATTGACCGAATTATAAATAAATGATTAAACAGTTAAGAAAAGAGATCGGACTGATTTCAGCAGTTCATTTGCGCAGCAGTCCTGTCCAGGACGATTTCCACACTGACATTTTATTGCTATCTAGTTTGTTCTCAAATTACCAGGCACAGAGTTCCAGAAGTTGCGAGTAGGTGATTCTAGCAATATTTTTAACCATTTTAACCTGTACTTCAACTTATTGAACCTTTTCATTTATTTTTACTATCCGTGTTATTTTTCCCACATTTACTTGCAAAGTGAAATAAATTAAGTTCTATTCAGCACAATAGTGAATTTTTTTTTTTTAGAAACACGGTTCTGGAATCTCATCTCTGTTGGCTTGGCTGTGTTTGTTGGCGACTGTTTTATCGTCACCCGGTGCGAACAGCCTTAGAGCCGCAGGTAGAGGTTCGACAGCACTCCCTCGAGTTTTCCTCGCAGTTCAGAGTAGCGGCATCAGTGAAAACACCCCAGCGTGGGGGGTGTCCGAATAAAGCTCCTTTCGTGGGGCGGTGGCCTCGACGAAGAGAGATGCTTCCGGGGGTCTCTGCGTAATAATTAAAAACAGCGTGTGTCACCGAGATACCGAGCTCTTCCAACGGTTCATCAGCCTTCACCGAGACTCTGTCACGGAGGCAATTAATTCTAGTTTAGTTAAGACCCTCTTTATCTGGCAGTACGTCAATTCATTTGGCATTTCTGTTATGGGCAATTGGAAGAACTAAGTAGAAATTGGATTTTGAAAACTCACTGATTTAACTGACTAAACCAAACAGTGGATGCACTGATTTTTTTTTCCTTTGTTTGCTTTGTTTGAACTTTTTTATTAATATTCTGAATCTTTTTTTCGAGGCATTAATAAAATTCAGCGGAAATGTTCTGTTTACCGGAGGGACCCGAGTGCAAACCGTTCAATTAACCTTTTAGCGCGACGGGAGGCCGGTCAGGAAGTCAATTTATTGTTCAGTCAACACGGCGAGTTCCGACAAGAGGAGCTGCCCTTTCCACCAAACTCTGCCGGTGCAAGCGTGCGCGCGTCTCGGGGTGAGCGTAAACTTCAGAAAACAGGTTAGAATCCGTCCGCTGTCACAGATGCAGTCGTTCTTTTGGAGAAAATAGCCATTTCCAATGACTAGATTAAAGAGGACTGCACTACAGTTCCTTCCAGTCAGCGATTATTCCCTGGGTATTTTTCCCGTGGACGTTGCAGATGTTGAAGGGCCGTTCAATTAGGAGCCGTGTGTGAGGGAAGTTGTTTTCATTCACAGTTTGTCAGCAAATAAGTGGGGTAAGTAATGTGAATGGAAGCTCCTCATATAGTACAAGGAGGAGGAGGAATGTCTGGGACGCGGTTCCAAAAAGAGGGAGTTCACATCCCATCATAATTAACCAAACAGTGAGGAATTTGGGCTACGGCGCCGAATGGGAGCAGCGAGGGTCTGTATTAATGGAGAACGTTGTGTTAAATTTATTAAAAATGGCGAGCGCGTGTCATTTGGGGAAGGCGAGTCGGGCTGCATTTGTTGTGCTTCTGTTAAGGTTGTATAAAGGAAAAAAAAAAGCCCAAAATAAAGCTAGCGCACCAAGTGAATATAGCAAATAATGCATGATTTTGTTCAACTTATAAAAAGAAGGATGATGTTTCGCTTCAAGGCGGCTTACAGGTTTGTCTAACTGGATTGAAACCGACGGGGTTCCGGTTGCAACAAAAAGGACAAAACTGTGACGCTTCCTCAAAAGGCAGCTTTATTGTATGAAGCTGGCAGATAATGGTGTGTAGTGTAATAAAGCAGTCTAAAGATTTATGGACCACACACTCGAACGAGACTCAAACCCATAATCCCCCAACGCTTGGCTGACGTGTTGTCCATTAGGCCGCTAAACCTTCCCCGCTGCCGCCCTTCTGTGTAATAAATGCAATTTCTGAATCGTCTTAAAAGTACTTTTGCCCCCTCACAAGCATATTTTGTTCTAACCAAGAATAAATTATTTTTTATCTGTTTTATTATTATTTTTACAAGACAGACATGCGGTACAGATGTCGTCCGAATGATAGAGGTACGCGGATCATTGACCACCAGCCGCCTCTCTTGGGGGGGCTGACATTCGAGGGGTTCACCTTTTTCTTGTAGAAGCAAAAAGATGAAACAAAGCTGTTTGTCTTGTATGAGACTTTTTAAAATTATTACATTATTACTCTCGGAACATTTGGTTGGTAAAAAACAGATGAAATTGAAGCGTGGAGAAAACTTTGCAGCGCAAACATCCATTTGTTGTTGATGGATGTTTTTATGTGTTTATGTTCCGTTGGACGGAGGTCAGTGTAAAATATCGTATCCAGGAGCACTGGGCTGTGTGGCTCTGACGCAGGGCAGAAAAACACAAATGAACCATTAGTTAACACACTTTACGTTTATCCTCCCGTAATAGTCGGCTTTTTCTAATATTAAGAATTTCCCCAGTTTACAGGAAGCAGGCAGGGCTGCCTCACTAAAATCCGCGCATGTCCGGCATGAAGCTCCCCCATCGATCTAACCGTGCGAAATTACAGCCATTAGTCAGCCGGGCGTTCTGTCATTCGGAGATGAGCACACGAAATGTCGGATGGGCCGATACTGAACGGCAGAGTCCAAAACACACCAAAGAAGCTGATTATAACTGAGTTATAATCATTCTGTGAACAAACAAAAAAAAACAAATATCAGGTGTATAAGCTGCTTGAAATAGGGCAGAAGAAGATCACAATGAGGGTGGTTTTCTTGGTATTCTTCTTGCTGGGAAACTGCTTAAAGAAGCAGAGCTGATGGGAGGAAAAGCGTTCAGCTGATGCTCTTTCTTGCCGAAATGGAATACGACTACATGTCGACAAGTGCTCTAACACGTCTGATGGAACTTTCTGGATGGCAACAGGGACGATTCAGCTTCTGGTGCTCCCTTCATAATCATCGAGTCCATGCAGTTTGTGCCTAGATTTCTAAATGTTTAATGCACAAGTGTGCGCGTTGTAAAACTTTAATGATCCATTTTTTTTTTTTACTGAAAACGTTACTCTCCTTGGTGGATTTCTGCTCTTCACTGAAAAAAAAATATTTTCAAACCTGCCCTTTGGTATTCTGAGGCCCTGTGAACGTTACAGGAGCACTTTTATTTCCCAGAAGACAACTCGGATGGCTCGGTTATATAAAGCTATTGTACAAAACAGCAAGACGGAAAATGAGTTTAAAAAAGCATGCTCGGTGTTTAATGCAGTAAATAATTCATCTCGCTCACGTAACAGGGTTAAGCTGTTCAAAATCACCCCTTTCTGTTGTGAGGGAGTTGAATTCCAGGTTCCTGTAGTCAAAATAAATCAGAACACCAAAATAAAGTATTAAATGTATTATTATGCATAAAAAGGATAATGGCGACATATGTTACATTATTATCATTATTATTATTGTTCTTGTTGTTGTTTCAGTTGTATATTTTTGGTTTTGTCACAGTAGTGTGACCATGTTAATAATTACTATTTGAAAGAATATCTCTCCAGTACCTGTGCTGACAGAGTCTAACTGCCGCCAGTCGACGCCTCTTTGCACACTGGCAGTCACTGTTTCCAGGGTAATTTAGATGTTAATACACTAGACGTAGCCGCAATATTGCTATGTTCACGCCACTGACGGGTGAAAACCTTTTGGGATCGAGATGCCAAGCGCAGCTCGTAGGATGAAAAAGAGGTATAGTGTGTATTTCCAAAAGCTGCTGTAGCAGATTTTCATTGCATGGGACCCTGCTGTATAGAGGCTAAGTGTCCTGTTATAGAGACTGATGCCTGTGTAGTGCTACAGTTAGGATGCCTTCTCCATCTATCGCTGCACGTTACCATGTTTCACTACATTGCATGAAGTTGGGGCATTGATGGATCATTTGGGTCAGAACTGTACCCCACGGCAGCTGAAGGGATCATCTGCAGCAGGCGCTGGAGATCCAACCTCCATAGCTGCTTCTGTGAGTGGAGCCCCTTGGCTATTTTTTGCACCATTGGCTGGGATACTAAAGGCACGGCACGCAAACTGGTCCACGGCACCGGGGAGCCAGGATGTATCTGCGGCTGAGGGAGCATTTCAGCTTTATGGTCTGTTAAGCAGATCCTGGTATGACGTGAGGATTGGGGTGGGTTGGCTATATCTCCACCACATGGCTCTTGCTCTTCCTGTTACACCTTCCAGATGGCCTTTGTCTTTCCCTTCAAGTTCTTCACCCATTTACAGAAATTCTCAATTAGCCCCCTGGTTGGGTTCCTAGAAGCTGCACCAGGACCCGACACAAATACATTGCCCTATGTTATGCTATAGGACATGAAGGGTGTAGGTAATATTTAATAAATGGTAATATGGGTAATACGCAGTAATATGAGTAATAAACAATAAAAAATGCAGTAATATACCTTTACTAATTAATATACAGTGAAGACTATCGAACAATAAACTGAACAGAATAAATGTGAAGAATGATGGCTGTTATGACAAATGCATCCGTACATTCCTGACAGTATATTAAAGGATTTTTAAGTGCATTTAAAAAACTGAGAAATGGGGGTTATTACAAATGTGTGGTGGAAGTGGGATCCACGTGGCCAGGCTAAGAGCTGACGGGAGATTGCGGACTGGATGTGAAAGCGTTCAAACCTGCAAATTTTGGCATATTTTATACATTTTCATTTCTTCTGTATGAATAATCTGGCTCCAACATGAGAAAGCGGTACAGTAAAACGCAGGGTGGCTCGAATCGAGGTATTCCTGTGCTAGACTCGCTGAGTTGGTAGAGTTTTACCACAGTTAGCTTAAGAAAGATCTAATCGTGAAAGGACCCCTCAGCCGTTGTGCTCCCGGTATCCGCCGTGTTTCTATAGACACACGCGATCACCTCGATCGCTTTTAAAGACGGTTTCTTGTTCCACCAGCATCAGCAGCATTTGCTTCTAATGCTCACCTTCCTTATTTGAAGCTTCTCCATTTATTCACCTCTGGCCTGTTGTGCTGCTTCTCCCACAGATGTTCACACGTATTTTTATTTCAGCCGGTGTAATGAAACCGCTTGGGCTGCGTTCACGCGTGGCCGAGAATAGATACGGCGCTCCATAATAAGAACGAGCAGGAACGTCTCCAAGATGGCTGCCGCTCCCCTCCAGCCCCCTTCAGTTTTCCGATGTCAGCTTTGACGGAGCGCGAGCGCCTTCCAACCAGCATCTGATGTCAGCAAATGAAACGATGACATCAGCGTATCATATTTTGCACGTCATTTCTTTTCATTAGTCACTCCGACAGAAACGGACCGAGACGGTTCCCGTCGCGCTGACATTTTGAGATGGCGCAAGAAAATTGGCCTGATCTCAAAAATAAATGTTCCTTTTAATTAAATTTCATTAGCGCAAAGGTTCCAGGAGATGGGGCCCTGTCATTGCAAGCAACAACTGAGCCGCTATTAATTTCATACATGCGCCACCCGCCTTCATCCCTGACTTCATCCTTTCTCCGCGTGTCGCGTCCTTTCTCCAGTCCATCGCTGTCTCCCTCTGTCCGGCTCCTTCGCCAGATCCTTCGCTTTCTTTGCGCCGGTCGAGAGCTCGCCCTTTTAAGTGTTGACCCGTCGGAACTGAGCGAACCGCAGATTATACGAGGAAAGCCAGTGCGGTGACAGGAGGGTGCGCTCAATCACACGGTGGTTAGAACCGTGGCTTCTGACCATGTGTTTATGAGGGGAAACAAATCTCCCCGCGCTCTCCGAGTATAATTTGTCGAGGAAACCCCAAAGACAGCACTTAACGTCGCGCCACGCTTTATTGAAAACATGCTTTGCTCTCCGCTCCGGAGATGGTTCCGTCAAAAGCCGCAGCTTTGCCACCGAGTCTCTCTAGCCAGGCGAGGAGATCTGTAAAGCTGCCGACTGTTGTCATGTGATCGTCCCATTTCCTAAATGTAACACACCATGGTGGTACATTAAAAAAAATGCAGATTTTTTTTTTGCTTTAAGCATGTCGGAGAAATCAGGTGAAATAGTTGTCATGGTCCTTGAGGGGTGACCCAACGGTTGTAGGGGCCAACTACGCTACACTTGACTGCAGTCGTTCTTTTGCGGACTATACCGATCTTGGGTCATTACACTTTTTGCCCCTGACGTCTGGAAATAACTCGTGGAATTTTCAGAAGTGTTAATGTTTATTTGATCAGCAGATTGATTGATCTCCCCGCCTCCGACTTCGTCCGTGAAGTGAAATTGCAAAAACAGCGTTGGGTTTCCTTACGACAAAGGCCTTGTTTTTTTTTTTCCTATTCGTCCCATTCAGTGGCTTTGAAGGAACCTTGACCTGCACTAGATCAAGCTGCCTTCATACTGGAGGAATTCCCATATGGCTCGAAAGGAGTCAGACAGCATGTCACATTTCTCTGTGGCTTTCCTCTCGCCATGTCTGGAACCCCTGGTCTTTGCATTTGCAGGAGACGTATGGCTCTCATTACTATGTCCTCCTTGTTTTATTCATGATGACTGGGTGCCTGTACTGTATTAGTGAAAATGGCTTTGAATCCAGCACCTTAGTGACAGTACTTGTCCCAAATTGGGTCGATGCTCTTTCAGGTTAGTAAAAATTTGAAGCTGCATAAGTTGCTTTGAAATGAAAACCTTCAGTAAGCTTATAAATAATGAAGCACAAGATGTCTGTGTGTATTCTGACATTTTGATTTCAGCTTGGAGGCCATGAAGATGGCTGGACATCAAAGTCCTGCATCCCCCAGCAGGTTTCTATGTCCAGACCTGCTAATTTGGTTTCATCTCCTGAAGCAAACTTGGAACGTGAATGGGTTTTGATCTAATTAACTCCCTACTATTTGCAAGCAATTACCACTTTGGGCATGCAGAGATTGGACCCTAGTTCTAAATGTTTATTTTAATTTCTGAAGCACTCCTGTTATCCCCTGGCTTTGGTGGATATTCCGAACACGTTTAATAACGTTGGGCTAATTGTACTGTCGACACGACGATCTCCTACGTCAACAGGAAGCTATGTGAGCACTTTCACGGTTCGTATCTCACATTACTCATCGCCCAGGTTCACTCTGGGATAGTTCTGTTCTCTTGGGCCAGTCTTCTTAGGATGTGTCAAACGCCCGCTGCCGTTTGCAGGAGTCTGATGCCCCAAGTTCCTTTCTGAACAAACAGTAGCAGGACGTCCCTTGAGTTCCAGCAAATCTGCGTATTTACTGGTATGTAGGGGAAGCCATTTACTCTCCGGCTCGGGATCCGCAGTCCCACGTCGTAAGAAAACAGCTGCCGCCACGCGTTCATTTGTCAAGGAATCACAAATTGTTTGCGAGCACTGACTGAAGCACTCGCATGGGGGCGATAAACAATTTGCCTGCCCCTGAGAAAATGTGCAAAAATGGATGCAGCTGTTTGAAAGTACCCCGGAAAGCAATGGAACCGATTTACTCGTGTTGCTGACGTGTTTTCAGCTTCACTTAGGGCTCCTCTTGCTGCACCTTGAATTTAGAGAACAGCGTCTATGAGGAAGTGTTCGAAATTACAGAGTAAAGAAATAAGTAAGTCCAGTGTGATGTGGTGCATACTTACCTGAGTGACCTGGAAAAGGCAGCATCTCCTTTCAGAGGTGATCATCCACTGACTCTTCAGGCTCGGTAGCTTTTTTTCCCCACACTGCCACAGGCTTAAGCCGTCCACGTGGGTTCAGTTGTCACATAAAGTTTTCAAACATATCATATAATATATAAAATATCAATAGAAAAATTTAATTTCCTACAATTCCACGTCACCATTCCATTGAGCTTCTACTGTTTGGTGGACTTTTTCTGTAGTCTCACATGTCCTTTTCATAAATTTGGGCCCAGCTGTGGGGTCAAGTTTTCCACAGCTTCACATTACGGCTTCATCCATTTCAGTTCAACAGTTGGATCAAGTTTCCCATAGCCCCAGGAAGATTTATACCTCACCCTACTCCCTGAGCCTAAGCATTTCATCCTCTTGGGCTTAACTGTTGGGTATAGGTTCCCTATAGTGAAGATCCAAGTGACAAGGTAATCCTTTTGGGTACAGAACATGATTTTCCACACCATTCTATCTATTGGGGCTTACGTGCAAATTAAACCTCCTGGTGGCTTCGGGCGTCCTGTGCACACTGGGTTTCACATGGCCAGACACGTCCCAACCAGTCTGAGTGGTTGTCTGGGTTTCTTTCCTACGTGGAACCCACACACGACAGGTTCTGACAGGGCGCTCAAGCATGGCCCTCTGCGTAGTTAAAGGCAATGAAGTGCATGAAATTTCCTTTTATCATTTTTCCTAACCTTATTATTTTTCTTATTATTAAATTGGCCACAACAGGTGGTTTCACGTTCACACTCGTCTCCAGGGTTGAATTTCACTGCCTTTGGAATCCTGTTAGGTGACTTAGGTGTCAGGGAGGCCCTGAAAGTACACGCAGAGCACAATCTTCTGGCATTCTCTGTGTCGTATGACGGACAACGTCTTTGCGAAACATCTACGTCGAGGGCCCTGTTCCCATTCACCGTAACGGTCTCAACTTCTGGCATAGCTGGCGATGCCGTGTGGAAGTTAATGGGCTCGAACCGTGGCAAGCTGGTTCAAGTTCCGAAGGGATTTCGGGGAACACGGAGGAACCGTTAAGTTAATCACGTTATAATACTTAAGAGAGTGGTACTGTTTACCTGTGCAGAGCCGGATTACCCCTTTTTTTACCATGTCCACAGGTGATGTGCCTTTCTCACAGGTGTTACAGCAGTTTGGCTTGCATAAGTCGCAATGTTCCAGCAAATATTTGGTTTAGTAACTCTTGAGGCTTTTGCAGATGGAAATGCAAACTCATAAATCTGTGATCATTATAAAGGCATATGCCCAACAGCTTGATGACAATTCAAAATAATTATTCTATTAGATGGGCTTTCCTTGTCTATTATCCATTCAAGGCCTTCAAACAGAGTTAAAGAATTTGTTTTATAGTGAAACTCTTATACATGTGATCCAGGATGTAGTTTCATAGCCTAATGACCTAATTCCAGGACAGGTTCCAGACCACTGTAACCCAGACCAGGATAAAGCGGTTAACGGTAATGGATGGATGGATGGATGTTTAATAGTCTCTCACATATGGTCTCTTGTGGCAGAGCTGTATCTCCCAAGGGTCAAGCACATTATTTTGCAGAATTGCTGTTGACTCTGCAAATGCATTTATTCAGCTGTAAGTGCTTTACACCCTGATGGACACGAGAGTGTGCATGAGAGATTTTTTTTTTAAATATTATAATCCAAATGCCCAAACATATATGTTGGAGTGCAATGTCAGAATTCCTCCACGCCGTATAATAGGTATCAGAGTTACTCCTGGTTTTTACAATGCAGTTGCGACATAAGGACAAAAAAGTAGTGATAACTACTTTTTATTCTCAAGCAAAAGCAACCAAGCAAAGACATGGTCCAGCTTTACAAAGCAGTGAGACACAAAGACCAACTCTGAGGTCTGCTTTACTGCCACTACTGAACCAGGACCTCGTGGCAACAAACTGACAGATCTGGGGACCTTTGAATCACAAGTAGGAATACATTTAATCACTTATATAAAAAAGCTTAACAGAAAACATAGTTTTCAGAGCCAGTCAAATGGCCTATTTGCAGTATCTAATAGGAAATGTGGGGGTAAATTGTCTCCTCTTGTTTGTAATACTTATCGTCATATGATGGATCTCAGAGGGACGTCTCCATTTTCCCCAGTTCAGCCTTTTGTGACTGGTTATAACTGATGCGGTGGGGCTTTATGGAAGTTATTGATAGCGAAGCTATAAAATAGTCCATCACAGTAGCGCACCCCACGATGGTGTTCCTACTGGCAAATTCGAGACTGACACTGTCAGTAAAGAGCCCAGGTTTATTGCTGCAATACCTTTTCGAGTGCTTGGTTTGAACCGACTCATTACAGCTCGAAGGCAGTCGCTTATGCGATTTCTGCTGGGTTAGCTTGGATTTGTTTTTGGTTTTTTTTTGCCCTTAAATCCGAACGATTAACTGCGCTCCCTGTCCTCGTACAGTCCTCGGGTCACAACTCATGCACTGACCTGCTAGACTCTCCAGGTGAACCTCGCCAGCCTCCAACAGGCGCCAGACTGCTGGAGTCCAACAGGCCCCTGGGGCATCTCTGGCCGAGCTCTTAAATCCTATAACGCTTTTTTCCTTGTTTTTTCTTTTTTTCCTTGTGAAATGTACACTTGGCTGCTGACAAAAGAATGCCACAGCTTTGATTGTCATTATTTTCGTTGGCTAAAGGTGTAGTTTCTCTCGTGCCTCCGGTTTCCAATGCACTCCATCAACCGTGACATTGGCTCGTCCTCGGCCTCCCTCAGCATAAATCTGCACTTGTTTTTGTTCGGCTTTTAAAGAACAAAACCTTTAAGACTGTTCAAATGTCCTGGTTAAACATTAGCTGCGCAGAGCGTTCCTCGGGGTGTGTTTGTAATGGCCGTTACGCGCGTTTCTTCAAACGTTCAAATGAAAAAATTTCAGTTTTGCAAATCCAGTGAATTTATGCCTAAAAAATTGATTTAGAATCAATATTTTCACAGATGCAAACCTTTGTGTTTACATGAGAGGCAGGTTGGCACCTAGCGGTCCACCGTTTCCATCTGTGTGCCGCTGCGGATTGTGGGGAAGGAATGCAATATCAGTTTGCACTTTGCCTCAAGGTGGTCACTTGTGTTGTGCATTATTTACCATTAAAAATCAAACTAATGCAAACTGTTTACTAGTCCAGTCACCTTCTTACAAGTTTCTCAGTTTTGTTCAGTATAATTTATAGTAAACTAGGAATAATCTTTTACATTTGTCTAATATTCCTTCCTTTCTCATCACCATAGGTAGACATATACAAATATATGCAGTGCAATATTTAGCATATATTAATTTATTTATGTATGTAGGTGCTGCACTGTATGTTATTACTCTCTTGGAACTGAATCATTAGTCATTTTGATAATTTTATTAACTGCTAAGTTAGTAATAATAATTCTTATTTTGGTTTTTGGAGATATATGGGTGTACTCGGGTCCTGCTCGGAATGCATCAAACCCCCCCCCCCGCTAAATATATCGATAATGTCAATTAAATAATTTTCACCAAAGAAACCGATTTCCAGATAGGAATAAAGCTCAAAAACCGAAGAATGGGGGGTGATGATTTGTGCGACTTTAAGAACTCGACATCAGATTGAGAAGAACAATCCTGCACAAGCGCTTAGCACATTTTAAGCGGCCTTTTAAAGAAACGTGGTCTTAAGTCATTGTCATAGACCTCAAAGTATAGCTAACTGATAAAACGGTTTTCATCCCACTCCTGCTGTCATACTCTTGACCGAGACACTTACCCACATTTGACATATTAAGTCATAAATGGGTAAAGGCATCAGCCACGTAACTAATAATAATCGTCATTATGCTAAAGATCTCAGCATTGTCATGTCTACCGCATATAAGCAAATTCTTGTTATGGCACGTCGCAAAGTTAATGTGCTTTTAATCCGCGTTCTCAGGGTGTCTGTCACATGCAGACAAGCACAGAGGAGACTAGTGAAAAAAAATGCAGGGACACATGAGACACAACCCTGCAGGGATGGGGGTCATGTCTTCTCTGCTTCTCCCTCTTGCCCTCAAGTGATGTGTGGATCCAGGCTCACAGTTCATCCCCCCTAGAGATCCTGCCTCTCGCTGTGTGGGGCCTGCTGTGAGCCGCGGTGCGAGGCTGGGAAATTTCCTCCCCTTCGGACCTGAGTGAACTGCTTCTGTGCTCGTGTGAGGGTTGCGGAGGCTCAGACTGATGAATCCTGCTCTGGTTGAACCAGGACTTTCAACTTGTGCTACTCCTCTTCAAATCCTGGCCTCGACACACTCTCTGGAGATGCTTGGTCGCTTATGCGTCACCCCAGGGCGACATCTCGCCTTGCACATCAGAGGGGATACACTTATAGTAGAGCTTAAAATTTCGAAGTGGTTGTGCCCCTCCACCAACCTCAACACACACACACACACACACACACACACACACACACATTAAAAAATGGAAATGTCTGATGTTCAGAGCTGGTTTGGAGTTTTAAGGACGGCCATGTCTCCGTGGAGGTGGCCTGGCCATGTTTTCCTGCCTATGCTATAAGAGAGGGGCTGCGTCTGGGGTCACAAATATGCTACATCTCCCCCTGCAGACATCCAGCTGGACCGCACCAATAGGTCACCTAAGGTCATCAGCAGAGCCAGCTTTTAAAACTGCCTTCCTCTTTTTGTGTTTTTGTTCCCTGATATAAACTACATTTATAAGTGACATTCAGCTGGCTCAAGCCAAAACCCAGACAAGGGTGAATCACTGCGAAAGTGTGTTCAGGCTGACATTTCCCGCACGGATGCTCAGCCTTTGAGTTGCAACGCTCCTGGTCATAAACAGTGTGTGCAGATCTGCTGGGATTCTGAGGTTCGCGTGATTTCCGCCGCGCATCGCATCGCACGAGCGTCCGCTGAGCCGAACCTGCTGAGTCCATTATGTCAGTTATGAAATGTATGATATAAATGAACTGAAATGAAATTCAGAGATGTTTTTTCATCGATGCCAATAATTTTACTTCTTTTTGGTTCTTTTATTTTTTTTTCATTTACGGCTGAACTGGCTCACAGCGTAACGATCAGTTTAAAAATAAAAAATAGAGAAAATAGAGATCAGAGCTAAAAACCTAAGCCATGAAAATCATGCACATTTAGTACGAAATCTGTATCTTACTGTATTTGAACGTGAGTCTTTTTAAACATAAATATTCAAATTTAACACACATCTGATTTTCTTTACCCGCGTGAGTTCAACTGGGTTTTGAACCCATCTATGAGAACCAGACGCCTTTGGTTAGAAAAATCTTTGTTTTATTACATTTTTTAAACCGCTGCTTTATTTTGTTCATGTTTGAATCAACTACATCTGACACATCTTGTGGAGCTACGCATCTGGATGTTTACCAAGGCAGGAAACGCTGCTGAAGGGTACAGAAGCCGTTCAGACCGAGGTTCCAGAACTGCCATCCCACCTGCTGTCCTCCACAGTGAGCATCGCATCAAGAGCCATAACAGGCGAGAAAAGGCAGCTTAATCTAGCAGAAGAGCCCCAGGTGCACAGTGGAGAATGAGGGCGTCGTGTCATCTTGAACATACAGTGTGTGCTAATATTTAGTGCCCCTGCAAATAAGAGGCAACAGCTGCTGAAGTTCTAGAGAACGCTGGCTTTTCTGGTCCGTGCTTTTGTTGTCATCCTAGTGTTTGCTTTTGTACACCCAGCTTGTGGTCATGGTCACTTTTGTAGTCAAGGCCACAAAAAGGGTATCTGAGAATAATTTTATTGAAGAATTGTTTTATATCGTAGATTCAGTTTAATGATCTTTCTTACTTTAAAGAGTAAAAGTTCTAGGGGCTAAAATTCCCTTATGGTGGGTTCCGGTCTGTGTCTAAATCTACCCCCAGCTGACTGTAAATACTATTCTATCGTAAAATTAGATCAAGCTACCCATTTGTTTCCAGATTCCTGTCAGTAAGTAGAGTAGAACTTCCTCTTCATGAGCCTGTTTTGGTTGGTCAAAGTAAGAGGAACCTGATGCTCAATGGTCCATTACTGGACATGACACCTTTTCATGCTCCCAGAGGCTGAATCTCCATTTTGATTCCAATGCATGAGTGGAAGTCATGTAGAATTGGAAAGATTTAGCTTTGTCTGTTTTTTGTTTGAATAATTTCTTCCACCAGGGCTGGTGGAACTGCAGCATTAGAGTCTTTGCCTTGCAGCTGCAAGACGTGAGTTTGAATCCCCCTCCTGCTGCAGTAACCATAAAAAAAGTATTTACCCTGAATTGCTCAAGTAGATATTATCCAGATGTATGAAGGGGGAGAAAGTAATTCAATGTAGAATGCAAACATTGCAGGCAGTCTTGGCGAAAAGGGCATCAGCTAAATCACTAAAACATAATAGTATATTTGTGTGGACATTTCATGTTTGTAGTTGCAGATGCGACTGCCAATTTCGCCATGTTGGCCCTCGAGGTAAGCATCTCTCGGCACTTCCAGATGGGCTGGCGTTCTCACCGGAGGCCATGCCAAGCCACACACTGGGTGTCCAACTGTGCTTTCGTTCACCACAGACAGGCTGAGATGAACCGGATGTAGCCTCTTGCTGGTCCTGGACCAGATGGAAGCACCATGCTGTTCGTTAATGGGGGAAGGGTTACGTTGCACTTTTTTTGTAACCCCAAATGAAGAGGTCCGAGAGATGAAGATTACTTACTCAGAAGTCTCAGTTCGAGTTAATGGCATTTGCTGCCCACCACAGCAGCCAGGCTTTCACTGCACCTTGCTGTTATTTAAATCAAGCTCCCTGTCAGGTGGGAGGAATGTGCTTTGCGGGCAAGAATCACAGAGGGGAAGAGGTGAGCCGTAGGGTGGAATCGAAGCAGGTGGCATCGCTGACTCATCCGGGTGCCTAGCAGAGGGGGCTGCTGGGAGATCACGACTGCATTCAACGGTGTGTTCCGCTTTGCTGTATTTTTTCTTGGCTACTGACATTTCAGCATTTATGTGAGCAGTAAGAAAAGCAACTTTTGGACATATGAGGGGGTTGCAGCTTGGGGTGGGGGGGTGGGGGGTACTTGTGGATCTCTAAGTTTTTAAAGGCGACTGTGAGATGGAGAGCCAACTGTAGCCTCTCTGGGCTGTGATAATGAACTTTTCCCTCTGAAGAGAAGGACCATGCAGCCGGAAAATGGAGCAAGGGGGTCCAGCCAGTGCTCCAGGCCCTGGGGAACAACAGTCGTGAGATCAGAATAGTCATTAGAGTGGGCCGTCATTGTGCAGGGCAAAAACAGTCCATCACTTAGACACTGAAATGAGAAGAGGTTCAGCGCAGGGTTGCAGTGCTGTGCTGGTGGTGCTCTTCTGCATTAGACCCATTGATTCCTTTGGTTCTCCTGGGGAATGTTGCTGAGAACAGGTTTTGAGCTCGAAGACCTGCACTCACATTCCCTCAGCACATTGCACTTACATCTACGCTTCGGCTGAGATGTTTTAATCGTTGTTGTTCCTCTTCGTTTTTTCTTCCTGTTGAGTGAATGTGTGTCAAGAAGGTGCTGAGCGATTATCAGGTCAGTAACTATGTTTTTTTCTTGTTATTGATGCCTCGTGACTAATTTCCCTTTGGTTTCAACTCCTTTGTTTACTGCACCACCCTGGCGTACAGAATATTGCCCAACATAAGACCCAGATGTTCAGCTTTATATCCTTTTCAGTTGGGAAACCTTTCATAACACCGTAGTTTTTGGCCCTGTGTGGCCAGAATCCCATTATAGGGTTTCCAAAATTAAAATGGGCATTTCCATTTCACTCTGAAACCATGGAGGGTTTTTCTCCATGTTCCTTCTTGTATCCTTGACAGCAAAGATGTGAAATCCCTCACAGAGCATTCAGTCTGATACCTGTAGTGCTTCATTCACTTTAGTGAAGCTACAGAATACATGTAGTGATGTGCTTACAGCGGTGGAAGAAAAAGAAGTGACTCGTTCCAGGTCAAGCTTGTTTTTTAAGGTTGTAATAAGCTGTTCTGTATGGCCTGTTACTGGATGCAGTCTAGATTTAATCAGTTCCCATTTCGGGAAATTGAAAATTGGTCGACTCATCTTTTTTGTGTTTTCCTTGGGCGTCTCAAGGAAGGGACTCATTTACCCAGCTTACCGAAGGATTTTAAAACGTTTTGTTAAACTGAGTTTGAACTGAGCTCAGCAGCCCATTAATGGTGTATTGTTGAAATTGCGGTACATTACATAATACCCAAGGGATGTCCTTTTTTTTAAAATCCATAATATCATACCTTAGATTCACTTTCTGGGAACAACAGTGAGGTCCACTTTACTCATGTATTACCCATCAGTCTGGTGGACAACAGGGATTCCATGGACAGGAGCAAAATGGAAGCCAACTGGTTTGTACCGTTTCCTCAATTTATCTCCTCCAAAAGCTGCTACAGACGTCTGGATTTTAACGTTCTTTTCTGTAATACCCTAGCTCCTCCATTTGTGCCAGAGAAAGTGGATATGTTAGCTATCAGAAGGGAAACACAAGCATGGTCTGCAGTGATATGGTTTTATGAGCTGAGACGTGTATTTTGACAGAGGAAACAAAGTGAAGGGGGTCAAGTTAAGGGAAACCAGCAGTTAACTATACAGCAAATGGAAACATTTAACTTGGCTTATTCTGACAGACAGCAGTGTCCCCCCTCTTACATCAAAGAATCAAGGGTTTCTGCTGAGATTTGAGAAAGTAGTGTGTTTAAGACTGGCCAGTAATTCCAGAGAGTTTCCAATGTGGATTTTTCTTCTGCCATCACCAACGCACCTTTTTTGTCGTGCCTAGACCAAGCCAAATTGGCTGGATGTGTTGTGGTCCGTGTGGTGACTGCTGCATCCTCACTGGTTTGTTTTAGATTTCTTTCCTTTCTCATACAAATCTCTGGAAATTGTTTTAACTCTGCAGAGCTGAACATGCTTGGAAAGATGGAGAAGATGAAGATCTTCTCTCATACTGGTGTGCTCAGCAGAAACTTTAGAGTTTGCTGTAATCGTATGCCATGTCCTTGTGTGCCATGGACTTAATTTTGGTTTAGAAACTCCTCCGTAGAACAAAGTTTGCTACTGTTGCAGGAGTTTGCTGTGCCAATGTCATGTTATGAAGGAGAAAGCGAGCCATGCCATTCTTCTGGGGGCTGCAGTGCCCCTTTTTTATGTGAAGGTTGTTATCCTGTTCAAGTTCTTAAGCGTGTGACTGGGTCAATTATTTCTTTTATTGAAGTAATTTATTCACCTATCACTGAACTAAAGATGAAGTGCTGGAATGTCTGTGCAGACACTGCTCAGAGCTGCTGACTTCCTGCACAAACATATGTGTCAATTGATCCTAGTGCTACACCTCCTGACCTGAGCATCTCTTCCTCTCTCTAGGACTCCTTTACACATACCTTCATGGGTCCACCCAGGTGGAGGAGGCGCCCGCAGTGGATGTGCAACTCTACAGCCATCGGTGGAGAAGGGCCGTGCCCTTGCCCAAGTCCATGAACAACAACCGGGCCAGCCAGGATCAGGACCAGGACCAGGAGCGGGACCCAGACCAGGGCCAGGATGACACAGATCCAGAACGGTACCCTGGCATGCTCTCAGAGGAGGACAGCGACAACACCTCTCAGATTGAGGTAACTCCTGCACTACTGTAAGATGTTTTTTATCATGCTTATACCTCCCTGACACTTTTGTCAATACTACACATCACATTTGCATTACGATAAGAAAGACAGAGGCATTTTATTACCAGACATTGCCATGCATCCTACTTTGTGTTGTGTCCATTATATTATTTTTTTCTGCTGAAACTCATTTTATGGAATGGCAGTTATGCAACACATATTCACTATAATCTCTTAGAAAAAAATGAAAGGCATTGCTTATATCTTATTAACAAGTAGCATACTGCTCAGACAATGAAACAGTGTGCTGTACGTTCAAGGCCCAGCATGGACATTGTTGTATCTTTTGCATCTCTGGTGTGTTTAAAATGATAACATGCAAGAATTCTGTGCAAAAATTATCTTCTGATTGGGAAACTGAACTAAAAACAACCATAACTGTTAGCAAATTGACTTGGACTGCTTGGACTTGACTACTACTTGGATAAGGAAAGACTGGTGGCTTTAGGATGGCAGTCAAAGGGCGCTCTTTGTGTAACATGCATTCGCAAACATTTCACACTGTGATGTTAGAGGTGGTGATCTGGGTCATGGGGGTGGGTGGTGGGTGGCGGAACAATACAGACATCTACTAGAGCATGGTGACGTTATCGAGACACAGCGGTGCGTTGTGTGGACTCGATGCTGGAGATAATGACATCTCTTTACACTACCAGAGAGGCACAAGTCAGTAAACAGCCTCACCAGTAGAAAACCTGGTACATGAAAGGAGAAGGCGGCCGTGCAAACCTTCCTAACATCATTACATTTTTCAGAATTAAATATCTGTTTTTTACCTTTTTGGATTCTACCTTCATTATCCCTCACAAGGTACAAGATAGTTATTGTTTCTTTGCTGAGTACAAACACAGACTGAAATGAGAAATCACAAGGTTTTTCCATTTTCTCTATGTAGGTAAACGTTATATATGAAACAACGCAAAGCACCTTTCTCCAGGTGGGAGCTACTATTTATGGGAGTCTCTGGTCATGTGTCAGTTAAAAGCCATAAAAATCTGCTTGTTACTGACTCTGAAAGCCACTGGAGATGCCAGAGAACTCAGGGGTGATCACATAAGGTCTCGATGAAATCCGCACACAACCATGGAAGAGCTAGGTGACCCCATATGGGGTCTCGACCACCATCTTGAGACCAGGACCAGGACACCGGTGATGACAGCAGTCTCTGCGTCAGAGGCAGAATCACAGCGCACTGTGCCATGCATTTTGTTCTCTGCTTCTTCTTCACATTGATACTCACTTTGCACCCTTTGTGGTCACCTGCTGTGTTCGTTTTCACCTGTGCTTTCTGAAGAGCACAAAAGTGGTCTCCCATTGAGATCTTAACAGGCAGAAAGCCGCTTCCATCACAGTTGTGCCCCCTGCCATCTTGCTGTCGTCCTTTTGAGTGCGTATGGCTCTACGGGACATCTTATCTGCAGCCCTTCTCCCAACACCAACCTGGTGCCCCTTGGCATGTTTCCATAATTAGGGGAATGCATTTTGATTTGGTTTTTATATTTTCCATTCATTGTCAGCCCACCTGTATGTGGGGCAACTCACTGCTTTAATCTTTATCCATTTCGTTGAATAAAAGATGCAGTTTACATACCTTTCTCACTGGTAAAAGAATAGGGTCACCCAAGGGAAGTGAACCTGCACACCGTAGCTCCAACTCATTGTCCATTCTGAGATGATCGTTTTGTATCTGAGCTGGTCGCTAATGGCATTAGCATTTAGCCATGCTGGTATCACCACCAACACCACCAGGAAAGCATGAGTTGTTTTGTTTCCGTTCCTTTATGGCTGAGAACTCAACATGGTACTTTGAGTGTAAAACACTGCTTTTTAAATTTCATCTTTGGTGTACAGAGTAATAAATATTTCAATATTTGACCCCGTTCAAGGCTTTTATTGCTGCCATGGCGCTAATGCAGTCCTTGAGCGTCCAACAAGCCCTGAGGATTTATTGCTCCGCAGCAGACTTGTGTTGTTGCTGCTCTTCTTCAGTCTCCCATATACGTATTTTTTGATGTGCGTGTCTTCTTTACCTTATGAAGTCAAGCTAAGATGCCTTTTTGAGGTTCATACCTTTTGCTACTGAAGATACAGTGTGAGTTCCCAACAGTTCTTCCAACCATCTTCTGCTAGACACAGTTCATACATTGATAATCTCCCCCCTGCTACAAACAACATTTCCACTTTGGTAAATTCTGTGAACAAAGACACAACGAATGTGCCTAGAACGCTCTACCATCCACCCTCCTTACATACATGATGACAAAGAGATGCCTGTGGTTTGTTTTTTTATATGCAG
This sequence comes from Arapaima gigas, assembly GCA_900497675.1. NCBI lineage: Eukaryota > Metazoa > Chordata > Actinopteri > Osteoglossiformes > Osteoglossidae > Arapaima > Arapaima gigas. The sequence continues at coordinate 449,804 of UFQX01000271.1, read as the reverse complement.
CGAATGCAGAAACTTGTTTTTTTCTGCTGCCCTTGTTTTTCTTCCTCCTTTCTCCTTCCACTGTAAATTTCTTACTGCTGATTGATCTACCCAATGTGTCTTGGTGGGGCTTGAGGTTTCATTCTCACCTTTTGTTGAACCTGCTGAACATACAGACTCATTTTAGCCACCAACTTCATGTCTGCATTGAACTTCTCCGCAGTCACTCAACCGGAGCCAGTCGTGGTCTACCGTCATTTTGAAACACCTTAAAGCTGAGACCTCTTATGTTCTTTTGTTTACTTTCTTCTTAGATGCACCCGCTATAATAATGCCTGTGGTGAGCCATGAATGCATTTTACAGTTCAGAGCAGACTGAGGGCTGTGTGTTATTTCCCCTCACACTGGCGGGGTGAGGAGAATCTCTTAATGCTGGCAGCACGCTGTAAGCAAGCAGAACATATTTCATGGAAATATTTGCGGCTTGCAAAATATTCAGATGTGGATGGAATGCAGTGGTATGAAAACTCCATAAATGCTTGTAATTGTGGAGTCCAGGCTAGATGAGAGCAAGATCTGCCCGCAAGCTACAGATCTCAGTTGAAGCCACAGGGACCCACTGCTGCCATTGCTCACACCTTGAGCTGCTCGGCTGATGGGCTGAGGTGCAGTGGAGATGAGTTTCTGCACTCTTGCATCAGCTGGTCGCCATGCAAGACCACAGCTGGGAGGGAACTCAGACACTTTGAATCATGAAGGCTATAAACCGCATGTTTATTTAAACGGGAAGAAAAAAGACAAGCCAGCAGAAACTGGTTTGCGTGGAAATCGTTGGTTTTTGGAAAGCTGTGGTTTGACAGCAGTCTGTTTAGGGTTTCACAACGTGCCCTCATGCACGTGGTTGTTTCCGTTGTTTGTCCAGACTCAAAAGTGTGGTGACAACGATCATGGTGATCATGGTGATGCAATGACTGGATTTGTCACTTTGCTTTGGTGCCCTGGTGACCATCGCAGTTAGTCTTCTATACTCCCCCTTTTCTATGTGACCCAGCCAACATTTCCTGCTCGAATGGTCCGAGCAAATAGTTTCTTCGCCAAGGTAGTGTCAGCAAAGCATCAGTTTACTTCAGACTTGAATCCAGCTCCTGAAAATAGATTGTTCTCCCATCTCTTATATTATACCGTAGTTACGGTATATCCATTTGCATGAGTAGTGAAAATGGGTAAAATCAGTAAATACCTCCAAGAATGTTAATGCAGGAGACACTGTTTGCTGAGGATTATGTGTAGTAGGAGCTGCTTTGATCCCCTTGTGCCCCACCACCTCCCACCCCCACCCCCCCTTCGAGCTCCCTTTGTTCTCAGCTGGAGGTAGCATGGAGGGTGTGGAGCGGCTGCTCAAAGGAAGTTGTCTCCCCAGGGCAGAGCACAAGTTCATCTGCCGTCCGGCTTCCAAGGCTTCACTGCTCCATCCGTAAGTGAACAGGGAACAGATCAGCTGCATCCAACCACCCACCCCACTGAGGCCACGGATGGATTCTTTTCCAAAGTCATCTCCCTAAACCGCTAAATCCCGTCACTGTCACATTTCTGCTTCTATCTGTTTTTTTTGTTGTAAAAGACAATGAAAAATGATGTTTAAGGATTTTTGAAAAGAAATCCTCCGATTGGCTGTTGACTGATTTAAATAAAAAGCATAGCTTTTCTCTGTGTCCCAAACTGCAGTCACAGGAAAATTTTACCCACAAACTGGAATGTGAAACTGCAGTATCTGCATGTCTTCAACCAGCCTGAAAGACGAAGTGGGCCGAACAACTTTGTGATTTTCAGCTTGAACGGATGAGTTAGCTTTTGAGGTCCAGAGTATTACACTCTGGTTTGTCCACGTTCCTCTTGCAGGAATGTTCTGCAGAAGATGTTCCACCGACGATGCCGATGTCATTCCAAGTGCCTCGTCGCAGCTGCGTCCCACATGCCCCTTGCATGCTTACAGCTGTAGAGCTTTATGCCCAGCTGAGCTTGTGTTTGCATGGGCGTGTGTTTGTGCTCATTAGCGTTTTGGTCCGTACTTTTCGTGGTCAAACTAGTTCTTTTGTGTGTCTCTCCACGGACGTGTGTCCATTTCAGACCGGACCGTTTTCTCCCACAAGCCGAACCTCTCCTCAACCCACACCTCAGGAACCAATTCCAATTTCCAGAAATGGCATGATCCCAGCACACTGAACTGTGGACGTTCCTTGAAACATCTTGAGGTGATTAGTAACGAAAAAAATTCCGTACAAATCTGTTGGGTTTTACGGGCACGCTCTCATACAGTAGGCCAGCGATATTTTGCGTTCATCAGCAGCAGTAGCTTTCTTGCGTGTGTGGCACCGCTCACAGGAATGCGAAAGTGATTAAAAAGGCCCTTGTAAAATGTTTCCTCCGGAGTAGCAGGTTTATCAGAGTCGATCCATCTCCATAACACACTGCGTGATTAATGATTCGTAATGTATATTAATCACATTTTATTGCATGAACTCGCTGCGCGTTGAGTTCTGACTTCATTTCATTAGGTTGCACTGCTCCTCGATTCGCTCCTCGAACCGTGTGCATCCATTTGGTCGCAGCCGCTGGAAAGAGATGCCCTGATGTTGTACCTTGGAGGAACAGTACGATTTTTCAGTTTTTTTTGTATATCAGGTGGTGATGCTATGGGGGCAGCAGGTGGTGTAGTGGTTAGAGCTGATGCCTTGCATCTGAACCACCCAGAATTGAACACCCCTTGCTGCTGAAGCCTTGAGCAAGACGCGTACCCTGAAATGATATAGTGAAAATTTCCCAGGGGTATAAATGGATCATTTGTGATGGGTCATGGATCACTCTAAGCAGCTTCAGACCTAGCAGTTGCAGGATCGAAACTCTGAAACTAACTGAGCTGCTGTTGCCTTCAGTGTAGCATCTTTTTTTATCAGAAGCAAAGTTTGGGAAGGTCTGAGGCATAACATGAAAACTTTGACCGGAAGTTCCGCACTGATGGACCAATTTGGAAGGACGGCTCCATTTTTCCCGCACGCGGTCAAGTGGCCTGCAGTGTGTAAAGTGAGCCGTCAACTTGACAACGTCGATCTGCTTCTAGGAACAGATCACCCAGCCTTTGAAGAATTTTGGACAGCTGATCTGACAGAACGTGAAACGACTAAGTGAATATCAATGGAGAAAAAAAAAATCATAAAAAGCACTGAATTTTGTAGGAGTTGTATAAGAGGCTTTGAATAAAACGTCAAAGCAAAGTGTGCTAAAGCCACTGAAAATGTAATGTTTTTTTCACGACTGCCATTAGATAGCTCAGAAAGAAATATCTGCTGTTTTCTTCATCCTACTCCCACTGCCCCCCGTCTGTTTCCTTCAGGCTCGGCAGAAGCTGTGGAACTCAATTAGCTTGGAGCAGATAAGTGTAAATAGTAGCTGCGGCACGGTGGCAAACGTGAGGAGCACAGCCTCTCCTCAGCCCAATTTTGGTGGCTTCTTTTGGCTTCACTTGCACGTGCAACATTTAGAACTTCTGTCAGTTTTGACAGATATGTAACCCCAGGCCGCTCCGGAGCCACGAGCTCTGCAAATTTCCGTCCTGTCGCTATACGCCGCGAGGAACCGGCAGGACTGCGAGGTAAACAAACCGAACAAAACGTCTCCGAAAGCGGCATTAAAATCATAGAAAGATTTCTGAACAGATCTCTGAAATCTCCCCGTGTCCGTCCGCGCTCCTCTCGGGTGTCCCGTAGGTCACTGCTCTGAAAAAGTGTTTAATTATTGTTTAAATGTCGCCGGTTAACCCTTGTAAATTGTTTATGGGTGTTGTGAAATGTTACTTATTACAGTTATTGAAGGGACGATCCTGTTTTGATGCTCAAGGCTCCCTGGGTGCACTTTATAGTTCAATTACAACATTTTAAGGCATGGTTTTTTTATTGAGCATAATTATTAAAGCGTTGAAGTGTTCAATTGGGTTTGGTGGTCTTGCCAAATAGTAATCTTATGTTTCTTTAGGGTACTGTTACTTTTCTAGACCATTTTACTTAGAAAATTTGTTTACTTAGCGTAATGCTTATAATTAAATATTAATATGTTAAAATCACTTTGTGAGTGTTTACAAAGGGGGGGGTTGTTGGGTGCGCTGGGTGCTGAGGAGCCAAGGGCGTTGCTCTGCACCAGACCTCGACTTCACTAACGTTCACCCCGAAAAGAGGAGAAAAGTGTTCGAAGACGCGTCTCAGGAATCATTGTCTTACCAGGGGCTACATGATGCACATCCCGAGAAGCCAGTCGCATATTTTTTTCGTAAACTAGTCACCTAAACATGATGGAGCACAGCTCGGCGTACAGGGAAATGGGTCACTGAGCGAGGATAATGAACGCGCAGTTTGCAGAGAATAACTTTGGAACGCAGCTGTGGTCGACAGCAGAGCCTCCACCTCAGCCCAGAACAGAGCGGGACGGAATTAGGGCAAGGCCACGATAGCCTCTTCGGAGGAAGGAAGAAGCCGTCCACAGGGCTTTGAAGCTGCGGGCTCCGAATGTGGGCCACATATGGTATATTCATCAACTTACGTGTCTCATAGTTTACGGCCAGGTTGAGTATGTAGAGACCTAAATAATGACTGGATGGAGGGAAATTGAAAGGGCGATGCTTCAACATTAGAACAAGAAAGCAGGAATAAAGGAATGAGAGATGCACCACCTGGTGAAAAAGTGAGGTCAGGGCTTTGCATTTCAAGACAGCTGACTTTTCTTTTCTATGCTCAAAGTAACTCCAAATTTTATGATGTTCCAATTGTTTCTTTGTTTATTGAGCGTGACCGGATAAATATTGCCCCGTTGGTGGTTCCTCATGGGTTTCGGCTATGCCTTTAATTCATTTCAGATGCACTTGAGCTAGTAAATGTCTGGACTAACATCACCCAGCCACATCTGTGAGGAAATGACCGTCCCCCATTGGACTTCTGTGTCCATGATGGAGAATAATTCAGCCGCCCACTTAAAATGTGACGTGAAACTCTGTGCTGCTCCAACACCTCCTCCTTGTTACTGAGCCCTGGTTACATGTAAGGAACGTAAGCCGGCAGTTTATCTCAAACGTGTTCCTCACACCTCCTATTTTGCCCCGATCTGTTTAGCTGTGATTTACCAGTAAACACTCTAAATGCCTTTAGAGATGATTTAAGTGTGCAAGTTTGTAAATCCTCCATTTTCAATTTCTGTATCTCAAACTTACTCTGGTTCAATTTTGGACAAGAAACCCCTGGCAATTCAATGCCTTAGAGCACTCCATTATGAATGTCTACATAATTTAGGAATGTGCAGGATGTGAGGTTTGTAAAATGAAGTACATACAGCTTGTAAATGTTTACCTTATCAGTTCACGATAAATCCGTTGATCAGCAGAACCACAGCAGGAGTAGGGACTGTGAGCCCCACTATCAGGCACTTAGAAGGCAAAAGCACTAACCCCCATCTTACCTGCCGCACAGCTCCCTAACCCAGGTTCAAACCCCATGTCTTGCTGTAGTACCCTGAGCGGGGTACCTACCCTGAATTGAAGTAAAAATGATCCTTCTGCATAAATGAGCATTTCATTATAGATTGCAGGTCACTTTGGACGAAGGCATCAGCTAATGGAATAAATATCAAGAATTACTTCAGATTCACTTATAACCTGTGAGCTGAATCACTGATCATAGCGTGGCCTTGACCTCCCCTTCCTCCTCCTCTCTCCTTCAACGCCATGTTGGATCCAATTGCTATTGGGAGGGAGGTTCAGGGCCCCTGTCAGATTCAGTGTGCTTCTCCGTAGTCATTTTCTAACTGACAGGTGTCTTCGATGCAAACATCCAGCTTTGGATTCTTGGAAACAGCAGCAGAGTTGGTGCTGGTGATGATTCAAACATACCACTGACTAGGCAGCTAACTGTAGCCCTACTAAGGATTTCGGCACCAAATTGGTTCCATTCAAATTTGTGTGTGATTGCTTTCAGCATCACATACCCCTGTCATTCCCTCTTTTCCGTCTGCTTAAATTGAATTGAATTTGTGCAAGTGCTTATGGCCCTGTTATGAATAAGATCTCAATGTGAAAATCAAAGTTAAACAATTGAACTCCAAAGAAGGTGAAATGACGGCATTCATTGTTTTCCCTCAGTGGGTAAAAGTGGGCTGTGAGAATATACTACTATTTCTGTAGTGCTCAACTCTGCATTTGGTGCCATTTAACATTATTATTGCTTTATTTCATGCCTTTCTCCAAAGTGACCTACAATGTTAGGTTTATGCACTGAGCTATTTGCAGTGATTTACCCATGTAGACATTGGGGTGTTTTACTGTAAGGGTAGTGCAGCAGAACCGAGGCCTTCAACCCAGGTCCTTCAACTGTAAGACTGTAGCTACTACACCACCTGCTACCCCATGGTGGTGTTTTGTTGCCTTCCGTTTTACCGTGTTCTTCTGCATTCAACCGCCTCTCTTTTCTCTTAGTTTGACTGCTGTACCTGACTCTTTATTTTACCATAAATAAGCTTGATATGCCGGTGAAATGGTCCAACTCCCTGTGCTGCCTAAGCAGGAGTGTCACCTTATCACCATAATAAAACTGCGGGAACCCACTCTGAGCACAATAGTGCAACACAATACATCGGCAGGTGGCAACCTTTAAATTGTTTTTATATTATTTCTCTCAAGTGGTGGAGTTTAGCGGGGGGTGGGCTTGCGATTATTCAGTAACACAGCAGTTGTAGTTGGCATTACGTAGCGCACGTGGTTGCTCATTCCCATCTGTGGTCTGGTACCGATGTACATGATATTCTCTGACAGTGGATCCCGGGAGCGTTGCGAAGACTGCAGAATGCCTGGCGATGCATGCAAAATGAACCAGACAACTCAGGGAAAAGTATTGTGTGACACTGCAGAATGGGTTCAGTTGGTTAACCCACAGGTCATGTTATCTTGGATAAAGGGATGGCGATGGGCATATACAACCTGGCCTTATGAGAAGTCATGCATTATTTATGAAGTATACATGTTTTCCTGGAGCTGGGTGCGCTAATCCTAGAGTAAGGATGTTATTTCCATATTCATAATGTCTTGCTTTCTAATAGCCATCTATGGATGTGCAGATTTCACCAAAGAGTCTAATTCAAGCCTCAAAACAGCAAATTCTCTTAATTCCTGTTTTTTTTCCCTCAACAGGAGGACACAGATCACAACTACTACACGTCAAAGACATACGGATCCAATGACCCCCTGAGCAGACAGCTATGGGTGAACATCGACCAAATGGACAAGGAGAAGGTGAAGATTCATGGGATCTTGTCCAACACTCACAGACAGGCTGCGGTAAGTCTTGGTTTTCCATTTCATGGGTCTGATCAGGGTTCGACTAATCTTTAGGAGGCAATAATTTTGCAGTGTCATCATTAAGCGGCTGCGGATTGTGTTGCTTTTTGTTCAGTTGAGCAAGACCTCACTGGGGCACTTTTTCACCTAATTGATATTCCTAGACTAAATGTGCAACCAGTTAAGCGGTCACTCACACACCCATGGTAAATGCTGAAATTGATCACTCCTTTAAGTCAGATTGAAAATTAAGATTGACCGAATTGCTAGCGTAGCAGCTACAGCTGCAACCTTCAACGTGACCTTGCGTCAAATCCCAGCTCTTGCAATAGTACGCTGACCAAGACACTTAAACTAAATTCATATAGCAAAAATTACCCTGTGCAAAAGTCTTAGGCATCTGTGGGAAAAATGCTATAAAGCGAGGACAGTTCCAAAAATAATTCCATAAATACTTATTAATCAATAAACCTTCTAAAAAGTGCCGTAGACAAAAAAAACCTCAGTCAGATCAATATTTTGTGGGACCACCCTTTGCCTTTAAAACACCATCAATTCTCTTATTCAAACTTGCATGCAGTTTAAAGTAGAGGTTGGTAGGTTCTTCCAAACATTTTGAGCAACTGGCCACAGTTCTTCTGCACACTTTGACTGTCTCTGCATGTCCTCCCAGACTGACTCGATCATGTTGAGATCAGGGCTCTGTGGGGACCATACCATCTGTTGCAGGATTCCTTCTTTTTGCTGAAGATAGTTGTGTATGACTGAGATTGGGTGTTTGAGGTCATTCTCAGGCTGCAGAATGAATTTGGGACCAGTCAGAAACCTCCCTGATGGTAGATAAGAATTTACTTGTACTTCTCAACACACATTGAAGTTGCATGCCTAAGATTTTTTGCACAGTACTGTATACAGTAAATGGCTAAAAAGATTCTTAAATTGCTTTAGAGAAAACAGTGAGGTAAATGAAAAAATAATAACTCCAATTGACTATTAGCAGTTTTCAGTAAGCAAAGCAAGATATGTCTGGGATCGCTGTGGGGAAAAGGTTAAGGATGAGCAGAGAGAGTCTGCAAAGGAAAATGTTTTCTAATTCTTGTTTGGGAAAGTGTGCGCTACTGTGTGCAAAGATTTATCCTTGATGTGGAAAAGAGATCATTGACTCCGTTCTGCAGCCGTGATGGATGTTTGGTTGTGATCTGAATGGGAAAGGCGAGGCGGGTTTGTGTGAAAATAGCTGAGGGTGTTGCAAGGGCACCCCTGTTTCAATTTACCAGGTGTCACTGTGAGGTGTGAGAACATCCAAGATCATCAGTTATCAAATGCAGCATTTATGCAAATGAGGAAGAACGGTCTTGTTTCATTGGCTGCAACCGTTCTGCCGGCCCTATCCATGTTATCACTCAGTCACTAGTGCCCCCCCGAACTCTCGGTTCCCTGGGATTTCTCATTTCATCGCCTACTGTTTTTAAGATTGTATTACTAAATTTATTGTTATATTATGCATTCAGTGGAATAACCTCCATTATTCCCCCTGTATGTTGTGATGGTAATTCTGACCTCTTCATCAATAATAATGTCAGGATGCTTCAAAGGAAAGCTGTCGTGTAAAGCTCTGTTTTTGGTGAACTTAGTCACTTGTTCCTCCTTGGGCTCAAAAAAACCCCCCCTCCTCCTACCCCCGAGCCATGGCTAGCCAGCGAAACGGCCTTTTCGCTGTGTGGTTGGGGATCGCTGCCCTCGGAGAGCCGGACACGCCGAATCACTTTTCTTGTTTTCCTGTCAACACGCGACTTCTCGAAACAGATTTGTCCTCTGCGTGAAGGGCATTTCACCGATGTCCGTCACACGCCCATGGAGGGAGCACCAGGCCAACGGAGATGCGGAGGCGATGGGAACTTATTTGTTTGTCAGGAAGTGATGGATTAGGTCATACGCAGCATTCACAATTGGGGGAGGGGGTGTGTTTTCTCAAACCCTGGTAGTGTCGATAAGTTGGAGATAAATGATCCACCTCGGTCGGTCTAATCTGCCCAAATTGCCAAGATCCCGGCCTTCCACCTCAGCAGAGTTGCATGCCAGCAGCCCGATGTGCAGGAGCTCCTTCACTGTGCCAGAAGAGAACAGATGCAAGGGAAGGTGGGGCTATGAGGAAGAAACATTCAAGTCTCCACGTTTCCACTGCTGTGGAAGTTCTGTAGTGCGACTTAAGCTACATATTATAGAATATAGAGGGGAAGAAAAGAAAAACTGTGAGAAAGTCAGGAATGAACCTCATCACTACTCCCCAGACTCCCCTTTACCCTGTGCTGGGTTAGCAAATTTTGGTGACGAATGAATGAATGGATGAATGAATGAATGAATGAATGATGACAGCAGAGAGTAATGTGGTTATGTACAGTATCCTCCCACCCAGGGTGTATCCTGCTGCACTGTGTGCCTAGTGTTTCCAGGACATACTGTTAGACCTGTGGGTAAGTGGTTACTAATAGTGAGTGAGTGAGTGAGTGAATGAATGAATGAGTAGCGTAGTGACGGTGGAAAACCATGAGTGAGTAGCGCCTTTAAAAACAGAAAGGTGTGCAAGACAAACATTTACAGGTGATCTTGGAAGAGGAAGAGTGTGAAATGGAGCGCACAGATTTGCTGCGGTCCACCACTAATGTGCCATCAGAGCCTCAGTGGTCAACTCATTTCACAGTGATAATCCGCTCTGTCGCTGTGGGTTTCTGCTGTGTCAATGTGTGTATTTACCACATCGGTGTAAGGCTTCCCTCCACCCCGTGTGCGCTTGATATCAGGATTGTTATTATTGTGTTTAGTCTTTTTGTTGTACACAAATACTGTTCATCATGTGCACTGTTTCGTGCTGAAAGAAAATTATAACCCAAGTAAATAACGCAAATCCTCCCATTCCGCAGAGAGGAGCCCCTTTTATCTTCTCGATGGATGGCCAAAAAGATCCATAATTTTCATTCTGATTTAACATGGAGCCAAAAAAGCAGGCAGGCATCCATAAACACACGGTTGTTGCCAATGTGCTGGAGAGCGACTGCCGTCCAAAGCAGATTAAATTGCTTCAGAATTTACACAGGTCATAAATGCTGTGTTTATGTAACTTTAAAGCTACTGTTCCATCCCAGGGGGCCTCTGGTGAGCAGACAGATATTTACCACCCATTGTGCAAGGGGGACCATCCTGCCCCCAGCTGGACTGGATGAGGGCCGTGTTCCTGTTCTTTGGAGCCAAGCTCAGCATGTGGGGTTCAGTTCCACATTCACCTCTTTCAGGTGTCTCTGCACCTTTGCCTTAGTCCGATCTTCTTGGATGTTCTTCTTGTCACCCTAACAGCCTATACCAGCTCCTCAGCTTAAGAACCAGACTTGGGCCACAAATATTTTCAAAATTTTTTTTTTTGAAATTCAGAAGTCCTTTTTACCACTGAGCGTCAATCAATAAAATCTTAAGCTCATTTAATTTTTGCATTCTGCAAATTTGTCCAATATAGCTGGATTAAAATAAAAATAAATGTTTTAAAGGTTTTATGAGTATTGTTAAACTCCAAAATTAAAATTAATTTAAATAAAAATATATTGTCTAGACAAGCTCCGATCAATGACTTTTCATCCCGTAAATATATGTCTCATGTCGTCTCGCTGTTGAGAACCAACGTTCACTAACACCGGGCAAGAACTGTAAACACTGTGGAAACCAGTTAAACTGAGGTGGTCCCACATTTCTATTCTGTTTAAGTGCTCTTTGCCGCCGTTTTTCAACTCAGAAGACTGAAGAAAGTTGCAGCTGATCTGTAACAAACACAACTTACTGAAAAAAAAGATGTGAGAAAATGCTATTAAAAATAAACTAAGCTAAAAAAAATGTTTAAAGCTATGGACATTTTCAGCTTGACCGATCATAATAAGAATCAGTGCGCGTACGTCCTCCACGTGGAGCTGGCGGACGTGGTCATCATGCTCTGTGAATTGAATGCTTGTCGATGCCAGTCGTGTTCCATTCACTTTCTTCTTTTTGTGATTCGATGCAGAGGGTGAACCTGTCCTTCGACTTCCCTTTCTACGGGCACTTCCTGCGCGAGATAACTGTAGCGACGGGAGGTAAGTGAGGAACCGAAGCTGTTTGTTTGTTTTTCAGTGTGTTTCAGTAGTTTTTAGCTCAGTGATTATCCCTCAGGGTGTGAGCAAAGGATGTATTTCAGTGATGCAGTGCAGTGATTCTTTAAAGTGTTGCTGATAGAGTGATAATGGGGTGTGTGGATATAAATAAACCGGAACGTAAAACAAGAAACACAATTACAGTATTCACTGTACCTCTGGTGCTGGTGCGAGGGGATGGTGCAGACAGACAGCAGAAATGGGACAAGGCTGGGGCAGTGATGGAGCAGAGATGAGGGATGGAAGAGAGATGGAGCAAAGATGGAACAGGGGTGGAGCACACACGGAATAGGGATAGAAGAGGGTGCAGAGAGGGAAAAAGGATGGAGCAGAGATGGAACAGGGGTAGAAGAGGAATGGAGAAGATTTAGACAAGGGATAGAGCAGAGATGGGACAGGGAAGGAACAGCCGTGGTGCAGCAATGAAGCTTGTGGTTCTGGTGGTCCCCAGCAGCCAAGTGAAAGGATCATGGCTATTGTCTGGCACTGACCTCAGTATAAAACCTTTTCCAGCACTGCGGCATGTCCAGGCACTTTTCAGCATTGGAGTTCAAGAAAAAAAGGCCAGAGTTTGGCTTTAAGCTCTTGCCAAGTGCTCCAGTTTCCCATAACCTCTCTGAAGATGCTTTTGGGAAAAGGTGCACACACACATTTGGCACAGGAATGGCCAAAGCCAAATAGATCTGTGACATGAACGTCCTTTAGTGGGTGCTGTGGAATTACAGCAAAGCCTTGACTACAGTCACCAAGGACAGTTAATCTTGCTTTATACCATGTGAAGATGAAAAGCCAGGGTGGTTTTCTCACCCCCCAGCAGGCTGAGAGTGATGCCTCAACATGCTCAGAAGCCATTATCACATCAGACATAATCGATAAGATATGAATTTCCAATCTCTTTTTAGTTTTCGCTCTCGTGGAAAGACTTTTCATGTTGCTTAAAGGTCCAGCACTCGGTGCATTTTCTTTGTCTGATGGTTTTTTCTGTGAAGTGAAACAGAAGACCAAACACAGTATGCCCAGGCACCTTCTGAAATGGTGTTTAAAAGTGTCAAGGTTTCATTAATGCTTTAGATATTAATAAATATTAATGATTTCCTGTCATTCCTGTGGCAGTTTCATGGAAGAACCTTTGGTTAAATCCCAAATTGCTTTAAGAGAAACCTTGACTTCTGCTGTAGGTTCACCTTCTCTGCTAGAATAAGTGCACAAATGCAGTTTGACAGCACTCTGTAACCTGTTTAAATAAGGGGGGCTTCCTGAGCAGTTCCACAGGGACCTCCAGATTCACCTCAGAAGCCATGAAGTCAAGAAAATCTGCCCACGCCTTTCACACTTACACACTGTCGCTCATCAACCATGTTGAAAAACAGAAAAAATGGCACCCAGGAGGAATGTGTGGAGAAAGTGTGAGGTCCAGGTGTTATCCAGGGTGGCTTTAGTGTTTTTAATGTATGGACTGTGGACACAGTCAGGGCTCATTGTGGGATGATCTCTGTTGCAGTCAGAAGAAACCTGCTTACAGCCAACGTGTGCTGTGGTCATCATCTGGGCATAGATGACAGGGGGTGTAAAGTAAGCCATAGTTCTGTGTGAGTATTTTGAACAATGGTTCACTGTTTTCATGATATTCACCAACCCAGGATGGAGGATAGCACCGTGGCTGTTTTTTTCTCTCGGATCATGTGGAAATGAGGACTAACGGACGGCCACTCGACGGATTCGTGCTGGTTTCACTGAGACTTTTATATTCGCTTAGACGGTGCAAAAATGACCAGTTTTATCCAATTTCAGCTCGATAAAGCTCAGGTTAAGTATCTTCCATAAGGATAATAAAAGAGCAGTCTTCCCTCTCGACCAGAGTCAGAGAGCTCAATGTTTCGTCCAGGTCTTGGTGGAGAAAATCTGCTGCCACCACTTTTTTCACGGGATTCAAGGACGTCTCTGTTATAAAGGAAACACCTGTAACTGCCCACTGAGTGCCTCAGTATCACAAGTCATGGATGTGTGCAGGCAGAAGCTGATACTGAGCTGGACAAGGTTCCAGAGCAGAGCAGCATGACGGGGCATCGCGGGATCCCCCAGGGGGCACAGACTGAGCTGCCTGGTCACACAGAGAGGGTTGTCATGCTTCTTCTAGGGCGATGCTGGGTTTGTTCTTCTAGCAAGGTGAGATTTTCAAGACAAAATGGAGATCAGGTATTGTTTTGTGAAGCACAGCTGAAGCTGCACCTGAAAGGATGGTGCTGGCTAAAATCTAGGAACTGAGGGCTTCCAATCTGAGCTCATAAAGGGACAGGCTGAGATTAGAACTGGCATGCAGTCCCCAACATGGACTCAGCATTTAAGCTGAGAAAGAGATGATCATTGAGATGGTGTCCTGAGCCCCACATACATAGTGATTCCTGAAGCTTCTGTCCAGCATTTGTGTCCTCTGTGCTGAAACAGGTTTGTCCATGTGCTCAATGTCCATCCCTTTCTTCCTTAAACATCCCCCAACATTACAGTCTATGAGACGGTCTGTTCTTCACATGGCAGGTCCAAATCACAGCAACCTCAGTCTCACTGATGTCGCCTCTACTGAGAGTTCCTGGCTGATGTTTCCGATACAGGTGCAGGTGCAACCCAAGATGGTATTTGTCTTTAGCATAGAAATTCTTAAGTACACAAGTGAAATGAATAGCCTGTATGAACAAATATGAGGCAAATTTTCCCTTTTTACAAGTATCAAGAGCCAAGCATGGGTAATTTTCACACTGGAAGTTCACACTGGGAGTCGCTGTAATGTGCAACTGAGAACCAGTCTGAGATTTATTTATATTTGTTGCAGTCGATGTACAGTACTGTGCAAAAGTTAGGCATGCAACTTCAATGTCTGTTGAGAAGTACAGGTAGATTCTTATCTACCATCAGGGAGGTTTCTGACTGGTCCCAAATTCATTCTGCAGCCTGAGAATGACCTCAAACATCCAATGTTTGGAAGAACCTACTAACCTCTATCTTAAACTGCATGCAAGTTTGCATAAGAGAATTGATGGTGTTTTAAAGGCAATGGGTGGTCCCACCAAATATTGATCTGACTGAGGTTTTTTTGTCTACTGCACTTTTTAGAATTTTTATTGATGAATAAGTATTCATGGCATTATTTTTGGAACCATCCTCGCATTATAGCATTTTTCCCACAGATGCCTAAGACTTTTGCACAGTACTGTATATGAGAATAATTTTGTCCTGGCTGGGCGTATGTATAAGTATATGTGAGTGGCAGTAAGAGAGCCGTGCAAGTGCTTGTAATGTGGAATGTTATTATTTATCTCTATTTTGATGGGGTTTGGTGTTAGTTGAGCAAGCATGGGGTGACTTTGTGAGCCCAGGACCTCTTAAAAAATTTTCCCATTAAAATTATTGGTAATTATATTGCCGATTGACAAGATTTGACTTTACAAGCTAATTTCCAGGACCATATTACACCTGTAAGTAGGGGGATACCTGTATTGATCTGTTTGTTGACTTTCCATGCTGTCCTTAAAAGACCCCTTCAGCTCCACAGCTTGAAGAAGCCCAAGTTCTTCCTACGCTGCTTCTTCGAAGTTCGGTTTTCACACTGATGGAACCTTACAGAAAATGCAGTTTCTCAAACAGTTCTAATTTTTGTTTTGGTGGTAACATGTCAGTGTAGCCCTGCTGGGTCTTCAGTATTTCTCTTGTTTGCTACATTCCTTGTTGTTTATTACTGATGCCAAGACGTAGAGTTTGAGATAGAATTTGTCATCATCGGCACCAAAGCTTTCTCCTGTCCCACTTGTCAGGGTATCACCTTTTTTCAGAGTCAGTTGTCTCATTTGGATTAAAGCATCTGCTTAGCTAATAAACCAGCTGACCCTTCAGTGCTTTCTTAATGTCAGTTACGTGTATGTATATCCAAGAAGATATGTAAATGTCATTGTGAGTGCAGTCAAATGTGTGTACGAGTATTTGTATGTGTGCTTTTATGTCCTAGTAAATTGTGTTGATCTCGTGTATTTCCATTTGTTTATGTGTACTACCCCACTACTGTGTTTGTGGGCTCTTGGCCATGAAGTATACACAAATGTTGGGGATGGAGACAGCAAGAGACAGAATAGGACTGTGTGCGTGGGTGTGTGTGTGTGTGTGTGAGAGAGAGAGACTCTCTGTTTGGTAAGGAAGCACAGCAATGGAATGTGGCAACTACCTTTGAGGACTTGCTGGTGGAAACGTCCATCCCGATGTGCCATCAGACGCTGATACAGGCAGGAGATGGCCGATTCCTCTCGGACACACCTGACCAAAGGATGCATTGGCTCTGCTCGCTCCACTGAACCGCCACCTTTAAAATACATTGCTTGCTTACAGCTGTTTTCCCCTTTTTATTGTGAGCTTCAAAGACCTTTAACCGCATTACAAGTAGCTGGGAAATGAGTTTAAAAACCAAAATGTGTAGGGAGCTACAAGTCATGTAGTGAAACATTAATGGATACGAAGGCAAAACTGAAAGCGGTCCAAGCATTGCAATTTGAAATCATTTAATATAATTGCTCATTCTTTAAAATCACAGAGCATGATGCAAGTACAGTAACATTTCCATTAGTACTCGGGATGTGTTCTTGAGAAATGGAGCACTTAATGAAACACCACCATTAATGAGTCATTAATACAGTATATTGCAGAAATGGAGCTTGAAAACTGAACGTGTACAACTAAATAAACGTTTTACCTTTAGTAATAGAGAATAAACACCGAAAATGATCTATTGTGTTGGTAAGAAATGCAAATATAGTAAATTATTATGACAAATTTCTCACGGGGCTGAAATAATAGAGTGCTATTGTGAAACCGAAGGACAGGAGGTAGCGCTAACCAAGGTATATCAAGGTACAGATGTTCATACTAATGTTCTTCTTGCTTACTTTTTAACTTAAAGTGAAAAAGTTATTTGCCATATGTACTGAGATGCAAGTCACAGATCAATCGCAGGTTTATGCTTTACTGCTTGATGCATTTAAGCAGTTTTACTGGAGTGAGTTAAACAAAAATAAACTTCTCAAGGGTACAGTAGCGATGGTCTGCCTGGGATTTGATCCAACAGCCACTTGAGCCCAAGTTCGTAATCCTCAAGCACTATACCACCTGTTGTTCCTGTCTTTTGACGTTCTGCACACAACCACTCATGAAACCTCCAGACCTCCTTCTGTAAGCCCGCTATGGAGCCATCTCAAAAGAGCTTGTTTGTCCTTCTCACCTGGGAGCCAAGTGGGCACCTTCAAAACCCTTTCATTGCTTCATTCCCCCGTCCAACACAAATGTACCCGTACATCTGTAAATCACCCGAGTCTTATATGATTTCTAATCCCTACGTGTTGCAGACGGGCTACAAGTGTTGTTACTTCAGACTGGCACTTTGGGAGACCCACCTTAAGCCGATGTCCTTCTGGAGATTTAGAAAACAGTACAAGACCACAAGATCCTCCAGAACCACTTATTTATTCATTCAGCAGATGCTTTTCTCCAAATTGATGTACAACTCAGAGTAAACAGAGTAAAAGGGTATTTCACAACAGACAAACAGTTTTGTACACAGACACGCATCTGTCAAAGGATGGTCAGGCTGTCCAGTGCCACCACTTACAGTGCAGATTACCTGCCTGTGGAAAAACACAGATGCTGTGATGCAATTTAATGGAGCAGTTAGGAACCCTGGAGAGAAATGGCTGCAAAGAGATGGGTTTTGAGACCCTTCCTGAATGCCGAACTGGATTCAGTTGTTGACATTCAGATTAACTGTTTAATCGGTTTTAATTTGCCTAGCGGACCCTTTGACTCTAAGCGAGTTCAAATCGAAATACGGATGTTTATTTGCCCAAATGGTTCAGTAGACTGAATTTAGGAGGACAGCAACCAAACCCTTTCTGGGATTTGAACCTATAGCCTTTCTAGGCAGAAGTCCAGTTTCTGAAACTCCTGTCCTAGTTTTCTTCCTACATATGGACTCAGTCTGAGTATGGCAGTGTGTCCATTGCAGAGGCCTCAAGCGGTATGTCAGGGTGAAGGCAAAAATAGCAACTGTGTTTGAGGGATGGAAAGAATGGAGGAGAAGGGGCTAAGGGGACAGCAAGGACAGGAAGGAGAAAGGTCAAGGGAACTTCCTTCTAGACCCCTTCCGGGCCTCTTCCTCAGTGTCCGCACTGGAGTGCCGGGTTGGGAAAAAGGTTCCTTGCAGGCCTTCTTGTTAGCATATACTGCAGTGACTGTGTTGCTCCACGACCATCTGTTGTTTGTGAAGACATATGGCGACAGGAGCCGGTCCTGATTGTGAGAAATGACCTTTCGAAATGAGCGCTTCTGTGGCAAAAACTTGGACCGGAATCATTCCCTTCCTTTGCCATCTCCTGTCTTCCTACCCCTAAGCGTACGATGGTCTGCTGGGTTTGAGAGCCTCTCCACCCATAAGTGGTTGGGGATCCCAAGTTCGAAGCAAAGTAGAAAAGGGCCTATCGATCCACAGTTATAACCCCACCTGTTCCTCTTCTTTCAGTACCTCCTGGTCGCATCCCACCCCGTCTCTGCACTGTGTTAGTCTGTTCCTTGCTCTTTGTCAACACATTAGCTCAAGCAGTCCACATATTCGACGATCGGCTGGTGTTTGCGTCTTCAAGGGGATCCGTTCATAACGGAGCCAACTGGCAGATAAACACTAAACAGCGCAACGTGTTTCCGTCCCCGTTCGACTTGACTGAGCGCTCTGGCACAGATATATATTTATCTGTGCATTTGAACTGACAAGTAAATTACCGGGGGGATTTTTCAGGGGGGGAGAGCGAATGCTGACAATCTTCTTGTTGGAAGCAGCCGTGATGACTGAGTGTGTTGTGCACAGCTTCGCTCGAGCTTCTGCTCCGCTGCTATCTGCAGATGTCTGTCTGGCACCCCTCGCAGACTGGAGCAGACAAATCTCTCTACGCTCTGCAGACTCCCGGTGATGTGAGCGTGCAGGCGCCTTCGCGTTCAGGTGGTGTTCCTTTTTTCACCTTTTTTTGTTTTCCCCAGTTTTCATGAACCGTCTGTGTTAGTGCAGGGTCACTGTGCTCCAGAGTATGTTCTGAAAGTATTGGATGCCAGTCCAACACAAACACACATTCACACACTTAAAGGGCAATTTGGAGTCACCCATTCACCTGAAACATGTCTTTGGACTGTGGGAGGACACCGCACGAACGCAGGGAGAACACGAAAAATGCCACACAGACTGACCCAGATTCTGATCCGTATCTGAACCCACAGCCCAGGAGCTGTGAGGTGCCAGGGCCACCAGGCTTTTTATGTGTTTTTGTATTCCTTGCCATTTCATGTTTTTGAAAATCTTGGCTTGGAGAGAACATGCAAGTGGATCATTTTCGTTCACTTCCTAAGGCTGATCTTTCGGCTCACTGACCTCTCGGGTCAAAAGGCTGTGGTTTTTCTTCTTGACCTTTGACCCTTATGGCTCCAAAGTTATTCTTCACTGTTATCCAGTCAGGCAGAAGAAAAACCTTGTTAAGGAAATGTTTCCTGCAGATGAACAAGGACATGTGAGGTTCTAAGCCTGCAATTCAGTTTGGGTAGATAAGAGAGACGGCATCACATCGAAAACATAAAAAAAAACGTAAAATAAAAACGTCGAACACCTACCTTACACATATTTAAAGCATTCCAGAGCTAAATATTGTCTTCCTTTGTCCTTCAGAATTATTTTGATTTAGATTTTAATTTTTCACTTCCAGCTAAGGCAGAGAACACAAGTGCATGTGACAACATGGAATAAAAATAAAACTAAACCTATACCCCAGTATCTGAATGCAATCGGTTCCTATAAGTGACTCCAATACCGAAAACTCAAATATTAGGAAGCTATTTCCATTATTTCTTATGAGGACAATTATAATTTGTTCCGGGTTCTGAGCAACCCAGATTAATTTCCCCATGAAAGCATCATGTTCAGTGTGACAACAGAAAACTTCAGACACAAATTTCTAACTAACAAACAGTTTTCGAGGTAATTAATGTGCATTTCTTTATTTGTATGCAGTTACTTTTTTTATTTAGTGTCATACATTACATTTCTCTCCTTATTAATAGCAGAAGAAGTGCAAACGGTATAAAATAGAGAAAAAATAAAATGCGGCTGTTGTAAAATGCTGATACTGTAATGAACTGTTGCTGGGGAACTCATGGACCGAACAGAAGTGAACGGAACCACAAGCTGTGTTTGGACCCGGGCCACATGAGGCAAGGTGTGAGAACACAGATGCTGGGCGCGGTGCTGCCACCAGCTTCGTGCTCGGACTCACACCGCTTTCGAATCTTTCTCTTATGTCTTTCAGCTTCGCTCAGATAGGACTTGCTTTGCCAGGACTTCTCCATTCGTATACTGAGTCACTTTATATCAAGAACTTGAAAGCCAGATTTATTATATTCAGTTTTCCAAAATATATTCAGAAAGCCAAAAAAAAATGTATAAATGGTTATAGCCTTTATTTCTAATATAATGCTTCTCGCTTGCCCCCCATAAGGCTGATATACTGGTGAAGTCATAAAGTTTGTACCAGAAGCAGACCAGGCCCCACATGTTGCCCTGTGGTCTCAGCGACTAGCTGTACTGAAACGGGGCCTGAGCCTTCCTGTCGGTGTAGCATGTTAGATAATTTAACTCATTTCTGCACCATCTCCCCATCACTTCTGTGACCAGACACCACACTTTAATTTCCCTCATGTGTAGGGCAACACCTTCCTCCCCCCAGCGCTGGGCCCCCCCGCACGTCCAACAGCCCGACAGAAAGCTAATAAGAATTAATGAGGGTGTTACTCTCTACAGAGAGATCTTGGAGGGTTGATCGGGACTCAGCGCAGGTTGTCTGAGCTCAGCACTTTCTCCACCCCCCCACGAAGGGGACCCACCACAGCCCCCTCGGCACCACTCGGTGAGGGGTAGTTATTGTACGTGGGGACAAACAAGCACCTAGCGCCGCTCATCCAAGCACAACACGCCGCACTCTCCCGTCACACAGCATCATTTATTTGCTCAAGTGGCGCCGTTGCCCCAAGGAACTCACGGTGACATTTACGGGGGCTTTTCATTTTAGCTCTGCGCTTGTAACTTTACATCAGTGCTGTCATATGCCCTTAATACCCTGCTTACGGTAAGCTTCTGAAAAGGTCATGCAGCCAAGTCTGCACGTTTATACAAAATTTCAATTACTGCACGCAGGTGGTCTTTTACTGAAGCTTTTTTTCCTGAAAATACAGTAAGAGGAACTTCCGTCAGGACTGTAGTCAACTTCACACGTGTGTCCTGCCGACACTGGCCCTGCTAGACTCATCTCAGTTATTTCCCCTCATTGTAGCACAAGACCAAACGACAGTATTGAACTAATTCATCATTCACACTTGGAACAATCTGGACAATTTTAGAGCTTTGAGGTTCTGAAAAGCCACCTGAAATGAATTAGTTCATTAATCAGCGTGAATTGTCGTGGTGTCAGCTGCCTATTGAGTCAGCCGCATGTCGACAATCTGGCCAAATCATCATGGGATTTGATGACACAAACATTGCTGGCACTGTAGTGTATGTCAGAGAGAAGGGCAGGATGTAATCCGGGTCTCCTTCCAAGCCCAGAGCTGAGGCAGCCCCACATCTACAGCACCATGGCTTGGTAACAGTACTAGGTCAAGCAGGACGAGGGCCAAAGACTGCGATAATCCCACCTCTTATGGGACCAGGGCTGAAGCATCTGTGACAATCCTATGTCTAATTTGACCAGACCTGAAGACTCTGTGGTCCCATAAGACATGGGATTATCACAATCTCAGTCCTACCTGACCAGGGCTAAATTTGGATTGATAGTTTTGTGTCTAACAAAACCACAACCTGACACACCAGTAGTTTCAGCTCTCCTTAAAGCACCCCGAATCCTGAATTCACTAGATCTAGACCAAGTATATCTTCTATTTGGTAAGTGTTGAAGTGTCCTTTTAATAAATGTCCATAATAGTTCAGTTATATTCATAGCAGGAAGATACAAAGAAGGTACAAAGTGTAATATAATGTGATTTTTGACAGAAGTGCTCTGCAACACCCCTCTGTAGTGCCTGGGTTTCAGCGGACCATCCTTAAAAGGTTCCATACAGTTGTGACGGTGCCTCATGCTGTGCGTTCAGTTTTTCATTACTTCCACAGTATTTATCTTTAGAAAAGAGGTCAAGGAGGAGTCTTGGAGCTATTTCTTTAAATGTCTGACTTGCTTTTTTCAATTCTTGTTTTCACATACGGAAAAAATAGTACACTGCTGGGTAACTTGAGGTTACAAAAGACTGAGGAATCAATTGACGGGTGGATAGGCGGATGGGTGGGTGGATGGATGGATGAAGTGTTCTGCAGCAGAGGTTCCTTCAGTTTGAACCACCTTGCGCTGTCTCTTTCCTTCCAGGGTTCATCTACACAGGTGATGTGGTCCATCGGATGCTGACCGCCACCCAGTACATTGCCCCACTCATGGCCAACTTCGACCCCAGCGTCTCCCGCAACTCTACAGTCATCTACTTTGACAACGGTATGAGGTGCTTTCTCTGTCCACAGTCAGAGTTTACGGTACAGTCACCTCCCAGGTATTTGTCTCATTTCTGTGAACCGCAACCGGTTTGTTTTTATCTGCGTGTCTTCAGATATTATCTTAAATTCAGACACCTTTTTTAATGAATGTATTTTTAAAATGAATTCCATGGACCAAGTGCTTGTTGGTTTGGTGCTGAAGGTGAGATTTCCCATTAAGCTGTCTGTCGAGTCTTACGCTGCGTTGATTCAGCGTTCTCGTGAACGTGTCACGAAACCGGCACCTGCATGGAAGAGACACTGAATGTTTATGCAGAATTTTCCCTCAGATATCATAATCGCCAAAACCTGCGGCAGCACACAAAAACTGAGATCACGCATGGCTACGATGACCAGTCGCGACCTCTTGCTGTGTGCTCCGTGTAGCCGGGGTAAATTATTCTCGGCTGAGCGGAGCCAAAGTCACCTCGCCCGAGAAATTAACGCGGGGGTAGGCGGAGCGGCGGGCTCAGTAATAACGGTTTCGGGATTCTGTTCCGGTGTCTGTCTGTTCCGTGCCGTGTGTCTCAGACAGCTAACTGTGAAAACAGTGTTGGATGTACAGACGAAACCTGAAGAGCAGCAGTTCAGGAGAATGGAAAACATAGAAGTGAAGATTATAGGTGTAGCTTTTGTACTAGAGGCTATTTGGCAGGGAGTAACATTGTTTATTTATTTATCTTAGTCTTCTACACCTCAAAACATTGGGCTTTTGCAGCTACTATGATTTATAGATATTTACTGTGATTTACTCAACAGAGCAATCTATCTATCTATCTGTCCATCTATCTCTCTATCTGAAAAGGTGGCATATACATTACTGTATCAGCATGGACCACATCTCACAGTGGTACCCAACCATGGTTCCAGAGCACAGTTGAATTAAATAAATACAATTCAGCGTGGGTTTCAGAGCTCAACGACGGAGCACATCCCCAGAATGTTTCCTGTGAGGTTATAAACTCAGGCGCGGTGAAGGAAATCAGGATTTGCTTCATATATCTATAATTTTATTCCGTTTTTTTATCGTAATCTTCTTCTTGCACCTCATATCTTTGCAAGCTGTTTTGAATTGCTTTCGTGTTGCCGAATTCACAGAAAGGAGAGTGAGAAGGAGATTACCGTGTGTACGTACACAGCCGGTTGAGCCTCTGGATGAGGCCTCGTGCAACACCAGGCGTTTCGGAACGGGTGTCCTCCTGTTGAACTCGGGGGATGCCGATTTAAGCGTACCTTTCCTACGACACACATCCACTACTACCGCGGTCAAACTGGCCACGGACTTGGGGGTCTCGGGTGATGCAAGCAGGGAGGTCTGCTGTCAGTCACTGTGGTTTCTAGGAAATATGTTCCTCTCCTTGTATCCTCAAACTTTATTTCAACAGGCGCAGGAAACTATGTACAGCATCTTTTTTTATTCATATTTCTGACACTTTTCGCTAAAGCAACTTACAAAGTTAGCATTAAGCTACTTATAATAATTTCCCCACTTGTACAAAGGGGTTGTTTTCACATCAGTTGAAAGTAAGTACCTTGATCACTGGCATTATAGGAGAACCTGGATCCTTCCATTGCAAGGTGACAGTATCTTCTTGAAATGTACAGCACTTCATATGGGATCTAAACCAGGACTGTGCACATCCACTTATGCTGAGGCCACAGTATCACCAGGGAATCAAAGCGGAAAATGGACGCAGCTAAGAAATTCCAAAGCAAGGTTCCACAAAGTGGAGATTGTGGAGCTTGCAGGGTGTGGCGGAATCGGAGTTCCAGGAATCCTTCTCTTCACCGTGTTGTGTTTGCTCACGACCGATGTCTATACCATCCAGCGCAAGTGCTATTAAGCACCATCAAGCATATGCTGAGTCATGCTGTCAGCAGCCATACGCAGAATTCCTCCAGAATGTTCTGTCCTCCGCTTTCGTCTTTAGTATTAAAAGGGGAGTGTTTTTTGTCATTGTGATTGAGTCCATCCATCTATTTTCTGTTTCGCCTCTTCTTTTTCCTCCTTTTTTTAATAATCAGTTTTTTCAAGAAAATCCAGTCGTCTCGTGTTGTGTCCTAAGTAAGATGACATCAGTCTTACCAGTTGTGCTTCCTTCGAGAGTTTGGGCCAGATTTGGTCTGACATCCACCAGTTTGTCTGTCTGTGTGTCGGTGGTTTCCTTTTAATGTCTCCCAGCACCACGGTTGAAAGGATTCCGTTCCATTTTTTAAGGACAAGTGTTAAGGTGTTAATACTATTATTAAAATTGGGTCGTGATGGTATTGTAGGGCAAACCGGGAATTCTGACCATTCCATCTCCTGTCCCCCAGGGACAGCACTGGTTGTCCAGTGGGACCATGTCCACCTACAGGACAACTACAACCTGGGCAGCTTTACCTTCCAAGCTACACTGCACAGGGATGGGAGGATCATCTTTGCCTACAAAGAGGTGGGTACCCCTCCAGCACCAACCTTCCCCACCCCATCCACAGTCTCTCCCAAACTCACTCCGAGCATAACCTGCGCTTTACTTTATATTCTGGCTTGGTGTAAACCCTTTCATCCGAGGTCGCCTGCGGCACACGTGTAAATACAAGTGCAGAAGCGCATTCAAAGTGAAATACGACTGAAATACATGGCGGCAGCACAACAACCAAAGCCTAAGGGGACGTAACACAAACTGAAATAAATAATTCATGCGTGCTACATGCTTTTAGATTTGAACAGAGAGGAGCAATTTAGCACGAAAGGTCCGATCATCATGTTATGGGATTTTTAAAAGAATAAACTTTTCTTTGAAGGCCCTGTTTTTAATACCACAGTGACTGACCAGCTTCACATGTGTTCAGTTTCCATCTGTCTGATCCAGTTTTCAGCCTGAACATCGCTTCACCCCCAGCCTCACAGAAGCCTTTAAGGTTTCCATGTTTGACTCATACTCTGAAAGTCTGAAAAACATGTATCATTTATCCTTTCTTATTTATCCGTTTAGCTGATACCGTTCTTTGAGGTGACTTGCACTGTTAGGTTTGTACACTGAGCTCCTTTGTCCTGATGTACCCACTTACACAGCAGTAAAGTTTTTATTGTATCCACCCCGGGTAAGTACCACCTTCAAGTGTGCTACAGCACAGACCGGAATCCTTCCGATTCCGAGATGACGCCCCTAACAACTACGTCACCTTTATTCAGATGGCTGACTCTGTTTTCGTTCCAGTTGACCTTGTAATTGACTTTATACTTTCATCTACATATTTCACATCATGTGTATGACATTAGTTGAAGTCGTTCACCACCAGGAATTTAGTCACGTGGTCTCAGATCCACCCCCTTAACTGCAATGCCACATGATTTTGACTTTGCCCTGCATGTTGAGACCTTCACCCTGTACTATATCCAATTCATCTGTATTCTAGACATTTATGCTTCCATGGCTGACAAGGAGCTTCCATCACATCCCTCACCCATGTTTCATAGAGACATATGAACCCTGTCCTGAAAACTGGCAGGAAGCTGTGCGGAAATCTTTATTTTATGTGGAACCCAAGAATGTGGCCCATAAATACATAAGATTACCCCCTTACCTGAAAGCCAGATATGAAATTTTAACAGCCAGTATTTTGTCTGTATAAGAATAGGGCAAGGACATTATCTAGGAAAGCCGTCACTATGCAACAGAAATCTGTGGAGGTCTCTGGTTGTCACACGTTTTTTGCTAACGTGATCTGTGCTGCTCTGCAGTTTTTGGTCATTTGTGTCTCTCCTTTATTCAAGATTCCGGTGCTGGTGACGGGAATCAGCTCCGTCAATCACCCTGTCAAAGTCGGCCTCTCTGACGCCTTTGTGGTCGTGCACAAGATCCAGCAGATACCTAGTAAGTGGAGGCTGCTTTTCGCTCCCTAATGAGTCAACAGTGTGGCTCGAAATGGTTGTATTAGGCAAGCTGCAGTGTGAAAGTCATTTTGAATTCTTTTTCCCCCTTTACACCTTGAGAAATTCCCGACTCACAGGGTGTGAAGTGACTTCTGCGGTACACGCCTATGTGGTCTCTCCTTGGAAACGTCGTGGAGGTCTGGATGTAGCTACACGATATACCTTTCCAAGATGTCCGTGACAGCACCGCCCCACCCCTCCCTGTCCTTATCAAAGACGATGAAGACGCCAGGGTTATGAGAAAGTCACTTTCAAATTTCTGTGCCTCTCGACTGGCCTGTCGCCGAAGAGGTGGTGCCACCCCATCCAAACCACATTAAGATGAGCAGATGTCTTGGTTTGGAACCTCCACACGGTCTAATATAGAACACCCTCTCACACACCAAGATCTATTACAGAGTCCAGGTTTTTTAATGAAACCGCGCTTTGCTTATTTGTACATTTGTATGTTAAAGATAAAACGTAGGATTTCGACCTGCAGAAACATTGTTTACATTGAGCTGCGCTTTATTATAAACTCACTGGTAAATATGTTCATACCCACCAAACAGGGATCAGTGGCTGCAACTTAGTGTATATAAAGCAAGCAGACGGAGTGTACAGGTTAGGTTAGGTTGGACAGGGCAGGGTGTTTCTCAAATTCACAGCACCTTTTGGGTTCAGCTTTAGAATGGACAAGACGTGTGATCTAAGTAATTTTGTACATGGTACTGCTACTGCCAGACGTGGTGGTTCCAGCATCTCGGAAACAGTCACACTCCTCAGATTTTTACACGTGGGTATTTTAGTACAAAAGAAACATCACTGTAATGCCAAAGTGCCCACCAGGCCACCGATGCTGACTAGCACTGCCCCTTTAAGCCAGTCTAGCCTTCATCAGACTTACTTCTTGTAGGATTTTGTGTCGGGTCACTAAGCTCACGTCATCTCAGAATGGTTCCAGAAACGTGTCCTTTACTCCAGTGGCCTGCACAGTCCCCACCTCTCAGTCCGACCGAGCATCTTTGGGATGAGGCGGAACACAATTTTGGCAGAATGAATGTGCTCCAGAAATGCTGTGAAGCTGTCAGTCCAGCATGTGCCAACACCCCTGTGGAATGTGTCCAGCATGTGAATTTGTGATGTTCTGGAGGTGAGATGTTCCTACCCAGTATTAGCTCAGTGTACCCATTAAAGTGGCTAATAAATGTATATAATCTACATCTCCAGATAAGTCTTCCATTTCACTGTTCCTGCTGTCATGCCCTGGCTAACTTCTTTCAGTGGGCGGCTGACGTGTATTTTCCGTGTGGAAACACATGCGAAGATATCCCGATCTGGCTAACTGTTCAGCCACCCTTTGTTTCACACTCCTGACATAAAGGTCTCGGGATCAGGAAATTTCCACTTAAGACCAAAAACAGATGAGTGTACAAGTAAGAAACCAATCTATATTTCCTGTGCATCAGTGCTTCTGAGTAATGAGAGGCCTATTGTACTACCGTCAGGACACAATTAAAACAATTATAGCAGCAATAATTATAGTCGTAATAATTAGGCTGGTAATTATCGTGTGTTTTTATAGCGAGCAGCAGTCTGTACCTCAGTGGAGTCACAAGGTATACCGGAAGGTGGTACCGAAATAGCTCGACTGCTTCTTCTCTGAAAATCCGCTGCTTTTCAGATTCTCTACGCATCAAACTGAACGATCTTATTTTGTGATTTTTCTTAAACTTCATCCTCATCCTAGTCATTGGAGCTGCTTTGACCTCCCAGGGCGTCCTGGAGGCTCGAAACTCCATCGTGGCATTTTCCAGTGGCTGTGGTGGGCTTTCAGTGGGAAGAGATAATATACTCTCTCAAGGTTTCCACGCAGAAAGACAACATCTTTAGGGTGCTGGACTGAAGTGAAGACCGGTTTTAAAAGATCATAACCCAGGCTGTTTGTTCAGGACCCCTCTGTACTAAAGGGGCCTTGTCGAAACCTGCAGCGGGTTGTCGGAATCCCCTCTTTGCTGCGTAAGCGTTTATTTTTTATTTTCACTTATACCTGTAGAAGTTACGGTCTGCCTGGAAGAAAATCAAATATTGTTTCATTCTACCTGCAATGTAGCTTGCTGCAGTCTAGTTCAGCCATGTAAGAGCAGGATTTTTTCTCTTTTTAATCTCTTTTCTTCAACTGGCCTGGAAGCTACAGTCTGTGAGAACACACTACATAATGATCTCAGAGGACAACTACCTGAGTTTTTTAAGCAGTACCTCAGGCTTCGAATGACTGATATTTGCAGACCTTTGATCAGTGTCCGAGTGTCTGCCACGTTTCCCGTTCCCACCGAGCACGAGCGATTTATGAGCTATTTGTACAAAAGGCACAAAGCGACCGAACGCAACGTGATCCGAGTTCTTGCGTCCGTCCTTCCGCTGAAAAGAAATCAGCCTTGATCCGCTGTGTAAGGCTGGGTTCATTTACGCAAACAGACGTGTACAGGACACCTGGTTTCAGAACTCAGCTCGTGACAATGAAAATTGTTCCAGATCTCAGTAAGGGCTTGTTGAGCCTGGAGAGAGGTTCAGAAGACAGTGTCCAGATGAGGCCTTGGACCCCTCATTGCTCTGCTCAACATGCACTTTGCATCTATTAATGATTCTTTTTCCATCAAAGCCGTCGTGACCCAGAACCTGGGGCCTGATTTTAATGTCCTCTGCAAGGTACCCTGAAGGTTGCTTGTGGTTCTGTTAGCACTTATAGTGACTGTATCCTGTTTCCTCCTTCCGGAACCCCAGAGAAGATTTCCTATAGAAGCCCAGTTCACATTTGCCTTGAATTATATTAGTCAGTCTAATCATGACTGTTTAGCCACTTAATAAATTCCCATCAAATCTTTTACACACCCAGGTGTTATAGAAGAACCTGGATCCTTCAACTGCAAGGTCACAGCCTTATACACTACTAAATGTCTGAAGGGAAACCTAAATTATAACTTGTTTAGGTGTGCAGACAAGACAGGCCCTAACTGCCCAAAGTTATAACTTCCACCTTTCTCCACTGAGCTATAGCCTTTGTAGTCCTGCTGTTTGCCATCCCTTGTCTCTTAAAGTGGGACCACTGCCAAAACCATAGCCAAAAACAAATGCCGGCAAACTTCCACCCAGGAGGTGGTCAACGCCTTAGCAAACCTGCTAGATAAATTCAGCGTTTTGTAATGTGTGTTTGCCCCTCCCAAACCCCACCCACAGCACTGAAAGCCACTTCCTTCCTTGATCAGGCCAACTTCACCCAACTAGAATTAAACATGACATGTTCCTGAATGCTCAGGTGTGCCTCCTGGTTCCTCTTAGGGTCCAGTGCAATTCTTTCACTGCAACATCTACCCCTTAGCATGCAACTATATGCAACAAAGACAACAGCAAAGGTTCCGGCCAATAATCCAGCCAGTTCTTCAGAAATGGAATACAGCTATCTC
Organism: Arapaima gigas; assembly: GCA_900497675.1. Lineage (NCBI taxonomy): Eukaryota > Metazoa > Chordata > Actinopteri > Osteoglossiformes > Osteoglossidae > Arapaima > Arapaima gigas. The sequence continues at coordinate 420,283 of UFQX01000271.1, read as the reverse complement.
TCGACGTATGAGTCTTTGACCCTGTGAGCCTTCCTGTATGTGTGTGAAATTATTTAATAACCTTTACAACCAAATATGAAGGCAGCCATTTGAAAAGGACCACAAGGGCGCTGAAGGGCAGTGCAACGCTCACATTGCCTCGTCTGTTTTTATATGTCTTTTTAGTCAGTTTAGTTTACTTTATAGCTTGGATCAATGGAGATATATAAAAACTCTTCTCTTCACATTGCAGAGGCTATTGGTTCCCTCCAAAGTGGGGGCTATTGTCCCTAGGTCATGCTGCCTTGTTGACAAGCACATTTCACCAGTCTTCTCAGTCTACTTCCACCAGGAAGGGGTCACAGCTTGATATTTTCCACAGGAGGCATTGCTGTAACTGTATTGTAAGGGTGAGTGGCGGGTGGGGGGAGGGGTCAGTGGACAGCACAAGACAATAAATCTCCCTGTTAGGGCCAATGATGGCGCTAACCCATAAATGTCACTAAGCCCGGGCAAGCAGGCCCCTCAATTACATTCAGGTAATACATCCTTGAATCGGTCGGGGCCTTTTTTATGCCCCACCTTGGCCATGTGCCATGGTTACGGTGTTGCTTCATCAGAATAAACTCCGCTGCTGACAGCATCATTTCTGTGAAGCCATTTTCACAAGAGGCCACAGAGCACTGGAATGCTACCTCCAAGTTAGGACAAGGGTGAGATGCCATGTGGACTGACTATTGTCCACTCAGAATAGTTATTGTTTGCGTTGGTTAGTGTAATGCAGTTCATGTTTTTGGGACTCTCCTACAAGCGTGTGACTCGGTGTCTCCAAAAAGTATTGCTCTGAGGGCTTCCACACACCTTTTTGAGGAGCGCTTCCTACGTTTCCAAAGTGCGTTTTGCTGAAGTGCTTGAAATTTGAAATTGCATTTTGACTCAAGGACATAAAAGCTATTTGTGTGTCTCATTACAAAAAAGTTAAACCGCATGTACTGGCAAGCAGAAGATTTACTTCAAAATTTGTAAAGTATAACATTTACAAATTAAAATATCAGCATACAGCACGGGAAGTTTTCGAGACGAAGAATTCGGGCAAGACGGCGATAGCAGCTGAAGGCTGTTGACAAAGTGGAGTCGAAGTGGACTATAGTGGGTCGGTGGAGGCCTCTGTTTTAATTTATATTTCGCTGTAACAGTGTGAGCAGCCTGGCTCAACATATCTGCACCTCCAGCAGTACAAGCACCATTAAAGTTTAAGCACTTTCAACGTTTGAATCTCCTTTGAGCAGATATCACTCTAAAAATAGTCATTTCAAAGTGAACCCAAAATATGGGGCACTGTTGGCAGATTCTACACAACTGGACCTGCAGTTAAATTATAGACACATTTAGCCTTCTTACAGTTGTTAGATCTACTGTACTGATGTGCTTTCTACTACGCTAAAGCTTTATGGATTTGTCCATTTATGCAGCTTGGTAATATTTACCGTCATGTCAGGATAAGTAGTTTATTCATGAGTACTACAGCAGGGGGGACTGAGGGGACAAAAGGGTCTTCTGAGCATGTTGGGTCAACCCTCATTATTATTGCATGGACAGTTTGCCCTGTTACCCATCTAAATGTTTTCTAGGGCATTTCAGCTAACTTGTCTTTCTCAAGGATACAAAACCAGCGCCCGTGTTTTGACTTTGCACCGATAGCTTTGAATTCAATCCCTTAACCCTGGTGTCCTACCTGTTGCCCCTGCCTTCCAGCAGTCCCATTCGGGGGTCTGCGAATGAGCTGTCAAAAGAAGAGAAGTGCAGCCTGATAGGTCTGTAAGCCAGTAGGAAAGTCTGCTTGTAAATGTGCTTCAACTCCACTGGACTCTGCAGGAAGTAGATGGAGACCTGACCTGAAAATTGAACTCGCCTCCCAGGAGACGTAGTTTACCTCTGCCTTATAGAGCCTTCCAGAATCCAAATGCTCAGACCGCTGTGTGGAGCAGCAGAGGTGGATCTAAAGCAGAATTAAAAGTCCATGACCACAACTGTGAGGCCAGTGGATAGAGAAGCAGGAAAACACCTGGACTTTTGCATTTACATTTATTAATTTAGCAGATGCTTTTCTCCAAAGTGACGTATAACTCAAGAGAAGAGCTTTAGACACAGATACTCGATTGTCAAAGCACAGCCAGTTTGTGCAATACCACCATTTTAGCTGGTGCAAATGATGAGAGTAGCTGCCTGTAGAAGTGACATGAAATATGACGGAGGCAGATGAAGCTGGACTTGGATTTAAGAAGCTGTCCAGAGATCAGAAGAGCAGTGGGTTTGAAAGAGACAAGTTTACAACCCTTCTTGACTGTTGAAATGGACTCAGCAGATTTGAGGGATGGCAGGAGGTTGTTGCACGACAACAGGGCCCAAACTGAGTCCCGAACAAACATTCTATTTTGAACTTTTCACTGCCTTCCTTGCTGTTGCATGCTAGTAAGTAACTTATTTGTGAAATAACAGCTTGTTTAAATAGTTTTAAATAGTTTGTTTTGGACAGAATGAAAGCTTACAAGTCAGTTTAGGACGGGGAAAAAAAAAATGAGCAACTGGAATAAATAAGCCGATGTGTGTGTGGCCTTAAGGGAATCTGCTGCAGAGCGCTGCTTATTACAGCAGTCGTGCTTTCGTGAACCATAATGAAAATAAATTCTCCGCACTGCCAACCTTTGCAGCTGTTTTTCTCAGTTGAGCCCTTCAGTGGCAGCTAATGGATGAATTGATCGCAGCTTCGACTTATACAGTCAAGCGCTTAGCCGGGTGGCCAAGAAACTGAAGTTGTGACCCAAACATGATCTGAGATGCTGGCGGCAAAACTCTCGGTTCGATAAGCAGGCGAGGCGTGGGACTGAGTGAACGTGCACGAAAGTGAACACCTGTTGATATAAATGGTGTAAATAAGGTGCAGCAATGCGGCGCACGGTGTCCGCGGTTCGCATTCCGTTGCCGGTAGAGGAGCAGAAATGAAACCGCTCCCTGTGTCCTGATTCTGTCCCTGAGCGCCCCTCCTGGGGCCGCTTGGCCTACTTTTCCCCGTTCCTTTCCCTTTTTGAAGTAGTGCTCACCGCACATGTGTCTCTCACCCTCCTTCTTCCCCCGACTCCAGATGTTCGGAGAAGGACAATCTACGAGTACCACCGCGTGGAGCTCCTGAAGAACAAGATCACGAACTGGACTGCTGTGGAGATGACGCCCCTGCCCAGTAAGGCTGACCAGTGCACCAAAACCCCCGAACCAAGTTCACGGTCAAACATCTATGCTGTCCTGTAATTTTATCAAAACAGTGGGCAGCGCAGAGAGGGTCACTGAGAACCTGACTGCTGAAGTTTCCAAAATAGAGCTGTCAGGAACAGTTATATGTGAGAAGCAGAGCAGATTGTTTCTGTAGGATGCATATTAAGTGCCCCTGTACTAGATCTGACCCCGGGGAGAGGTGAAGCAAGTCAAGCAATCTGGGGCTATGTGAAGTGCCAACCCCCTGCAGATGTTCCAGCTCTCTACTGTAGCTCCTGGAGCACACGGTCATCTATATTAATTCGGCACGATAATGAATCCCCTTTTAGTGATTAATTTTTGAATGGAATGAAGAGCAGAAGCTCTTAATTCTACGTGTCACTCTGGAATGTAAGCAACACACACAGGCAAACCTGTGCAAAGGTGCTGATGTCGAATGGCACCAAAGCCCACTCTTCAGTTCAGCTGCCAGAGATTACATCAGACTCCATCATTTATCGTTGCGCTAATGTAGGATATTAAAAACATATTCTAATATTGTCAATAACTGTGACCAGTAATGAAGCAGAATGAGTAACTGTTGGCGCTGCAATAAAAACTGTTATACTTTTGCTGTTCTAAACGGGCAGCATGGTAGTACAGCTGGTCACGTTGCTGTCTCGCAGCCCATGGGCTATGGGGTGGCGCGTGGGTTCAAATGCGGCTCAGTGTGTGCGGAGTGTTGCTTGTTCTCCCTGTTTGTGAGGGTTTCCTCCGACAATTAAAAGATATGTGTTCTTGGTGGATTGTGACTAAACCGTCGCTCTGTTTGTGTGTGAGGATGATTCTATGCGATTGCCGAGCGATGGGCTGGTGTCTCAAGTGCTATGCTTCTGACGCGGTCTTCAGACCACCGTAACCCTGCACCAGAGAAGCAATTTTTGATGATGGCTGACTTACAGTCGGCATTGTAAACTGAGGTCCTTGTTTCCCTGCAGCCTGTCTCCAGTTCACCAGCTGCGGCCCCTGTGTCACGTCTCAGATCGGCTTCAACTGCAGCTGGTGCCACAAGCTCCAGAGGTAAGCTCGTGTCGTCCTGCAGTTTTCTGCCATTCTCTTTCCTCAGACTCCGGGTGGTGTGGAGGTCCCTCCATCTGCAGGGTCTGAACCAGTTCTGGCTCATGCTCTGGGTCAACAGAACAGAACTATGAAGAAGCACGAGGTTCTCAGGCAGGACGACGGCCCATGAGCTGGAGATGCAGTGTTGCACTTGGCTCTATCCTGTCTGCCTCCTTCCAACAGACAACACTTTCTTCCCTGTGTAAAATAAGCAAAGGGTCCCTGAGGACAGAAGGTCCTTGTTCATCGCTGCCAACTGGCTGTAACAGTTCCTCTGTCTCTCTCTGCTTCGGTGCCTTTGTTTCGTTGCTAATTCATTAACATGAACATTTTTCTGGCTGAGCTGACACTCCGGATGTTATCAGTCAGTGTTAACACAGGTGACAGCAGTGATCACAGCAATGCCATCCCTTGATCTCTCAACCCTGTGTTGCTTATGTCCTGTCCGGATGAAGAGTCCTTACTTGACAGGCCTGGGGGGGATGGACTTCTGAGAACTTGTAGTCATGAACCAAGGAGTTCTAACGTAAAATTTGTGGGTCCCGTTGGAGTGTATTAGTGAGACACAGGGAGGGTGACGTCGTCAGTTGTGTCCGTGTGGTTCCGACTGTCCAGCATAGTGGTGACAGCGTGATAACATAGGGCAGCCTAGCTTTTCATAGAGCTGGTGATCTTTAACAAGTCCATGGTGATCTCAACCAGCATGTCTGTCAGAGCATACTTAGCATTGCAACAGGGCTACAGCCACTTGGCCAGTTTGTTTCTCAGTAAGGCAACTGCCTGAAACATGTCTCAATGTTGTGGAAGAACTTTCTGGAGAAGAAGGAAAGTGAGGAAAAACTCAAAGTAATGACCTGGATGTAGAACATTATCAGTTATGGGGAAAAAAAACTCTCCATCAACTATACTCAAACTTTTAACTGGTTCTATAGGTTGTCAGTTCTTTTAGTTGCCCATCAGTCCTTTCTCCTCGGTCTCTCTCTTTAGTTCACGCCTGTTGTCTTTTCGCTGCATACCTCCTCTCTATCCCTCCGTCATTTTGTGTATGTTTTTTTGGAGAAGAAAAGCACAGAAAACCTTTGAGACGTTTACAGTGGTGGATCCAGGAATGCGCCTTCACAGATGGTGCACATCCTGGTTTCTGGTAACAGGCATTAAGCCTGTCTTTGGGAAGAGAGGCGCCGAATCTGATGTCTGCTCATCTATGTGAACTCGATCCATCTGTTTCCAAGCACGGCTCAGAGGCGGGTTGTTGTCAGGGGTAATGTGAGAGTTGGAGCTGCTTGTTGGGAAACACATTTCCGCTGCTCATTTGTTTGCTGCCGGGATGATTATTGTTTTTCTTCTCCCTTTTTTTCTTGATCACACACTTTTATTTAAGCAGCTTATGTGGATTATAACTTCACCCGTAACCTATCCAGATACACGTTCAGGTTAAGAGTTAATGAAATGCAAATGCATCAACTCTTTTTCATTTTCTGACAAATATCTTTGACAGCTAGTGACATAAATTTTTCTGATATGGGGGGGATATTAGCGACGTTACATATTTCTGTTTGTGCTTTCATCACATCCAGGGCCTTCCCCATGACTTTGCCCACAGCCAGTGTGCTTGTTACTGAGGTTACATTTACTGTACATGACAGACTGAACAAATAAATCCTAAATACATTTTTGGCTTAATGTTTCAGATTTGAAGACTATTTTTATTACAGTGACTCCAGCTCTGTAGATGAGACGTATGAATTATTAATACTATTTTTCACTCGACAGCAGAAGTGGTCCCAGGTCCAATTCCGCAGTCATTACCCGATGCGGCAGTTCTTGAAATAAGAAACAGAACGATAAAATTGACTAAACAGCTTCTTCGTTTGTTTTTCAGTGACTGGCAAAACAAACATAAAAGCTTTAATCTAGATTTAATAGGATGCAAAATGTTTGTGTTTTAGCGAGGCCCTGCGGTAGTAATGGCTGACGTCTGTGCGGAGCGCCTGTGCCGAGAACGGAAAGGGGTGCGGCACAGTCGAGGCACGTGGCTGTATTATTCTCCGCTCAGCCCGGAGCCGCCGAGATGGCTTTTGTGCTTGTGCCGGGAGGGTAGCTGCACTTTCAGGGCACAGGCAGCCTCCACCCCTGCCGTCTGCCGCCACCATCATTCGTCCCACGTTTCCCGCTTGATGTGAGGGCCTCCAAATTTCCTCACACGGTGGGAGATCGGCGGTACCTGTGCATCGGTGACCGGTACTCTGTGCATTTCTTGCAGGCCACGTTGGTAACTTTGCACTGAGGTCTGGATACAAACGCCATGAAACCAAAAAGAGCCCAGTTGCTGTGTGATACATTATGCCATTCAGGTGGTCATATGGCAGGTGCGCAGGTACAATTATCACTTTAGCAGGTGCTTTTTGCAGTTTTTCATAAATCAGTATTTCATTGATAACTTTCACTAAAAATGTTAAATTTACTAGGGTATACCTATAATTATTCAATTGGCTGAATGTTTTACTATATTATATTATTATTATAATATAACTATATTATATTCCAAACAGAAAAAAAAAACCCGCTCAGTCACTACAGGCAATTTACAGTCACTAGTTCACCTGAAATACCTGTCTTTGGACTGTAGGGAGAAATCCATGCAAAGAGAACCTACAGATTCCATACAGACTGAGCCAAATGCAAACCCACGTCCAAATGCACAGCCCAAGTGCTACGAGACACCAGTCCTACCCATTGCACAACCATTGGATCGTCTGTTTAAATATTTTAATAGTAGTTGTACTTCTCATTACTGATGTTATCTGACTACTTATTTTTCGTCATTTATTTTTCGTCATTTATTTTCCATCGTTGATTTTGCCGTTTAGATGTCACTTAACAGTCCCCAGAGTTGCTCTACGTTAGAGGTCCTGTGCCCTTCCTGAACATTGTTACAGGAGGCAGATAATTCTTTTTATTTCCTAGCTACAGTGTTCTTCATTTGTTCTGGTGGATTGTTGGTAAAAATGAAAGTCATTTACAGGATATTATGGATACAACAGCAGTTTTTCTACTAGGATTTGGACCACTAAGCCTTCAGAAGCAGAGGATGAATGCTATCTGCTCAGGCTTCCTGTGAAGTGCAAACTGGAGGTGTTATTACAGCCCATTCTGTAGATTCCTGGGTTTGGCTGCAGTTACCGTCCACATCAGGCAATGGAACGGTTTGCTGATTTGGGGCTTGAAGCAGAGGTCAGCTGTGGGCTTTATCCCTAGAAGACCGCTCTACCCGAGGACCGCTTTAACTTTCAGTGGAAAAACATAGTATCTTCTGTTTCCACTGCCGTCTTCTGACTTCACTGAGCTTCGACTTTGAAATGAGCCGCAGTACAAAATGATGTTCTTTAGTGCACCTGTTTTCAGCGGACGAGACTTGGCAAAGCTTTGCACTGCACATTTACGATATTCGGTGTGTGTGAATAGCAGTTAGATGAGGTCTATTCTAAGACAGGTGTTTTTTTAATCAAGTAGTGCATGAAAGCAGGCGGTATAGAGCATCTTACTGAATAGAGTGCTACAAATGAACTTCTTTGCACTCAACAGAGAGCTAAACAAGTCCTTTGACTTCCTGTTCCTGCCCATATCAAGTTCAGTGCTCTGGATATGTCCTACAAGGCTGTTAAAGGATCAGCACCCTATTCCCTGCATGATGTGATCACTCCTTACAATCCAGCTGCATGCTTGTCCTTCTCACAACTGGTTCAATATCAAAAGTCCTTGGGTTCTCAGGTTTGGTCCCGGTGTGATCGAATGAGCTCCCTCTTTCCCTCAGAGCTCCTGAATTCCATTCAGCATTCAAGAAGTGTCTCCCCACCCATCTCTTTCAGAGGCACTTTTCCTGGTCTTCTATCTGCTCCGTAAACTTACACCATATCATCTGTCATGATCACCTTTTTATTTTCTGCCAGCTCTGCCAGCAGCTACTTGAGTGATGTGAACCAGCAATGCACTGGTGACAAACAAACTTTGATTTGAAAATCCTGTCTCTAAAGATCTTCATCTTCTGTTGGCGCAGTTTTGTTTACGCCAAGCTATACATGGCTCAGGAGGAAAGCATGTGCCAAGTGCATGGATTAAAATGTGACCAAAAGTCTCTCTCCCCACTGGAACTTCCAGTAATCTTCTAGAAGGACCAGGATTCAACTCTTGTTGCTGGATCTACGGTCTGTTTCACTGGCAGATCTCGTGGTTGTGGTGTGGTAGGTCACAGACTGGTAACCAGAGCCAGAGTGACAGCCTATATAGCTAGGAGGGCAGTCAACTGCAGTTTATTGAATGGTGCAGAACAGAAAGGTCATTACTGAAATGAAGTGGCATTGATGCCATCAGCATCATGATGATGCAAAGGCTTTCAAGTCCCTGAGGCATTCTTATTGTGCACCAGATCCCGGTACTTAGGTCATGTGCACAGTTCCTTTCATGAAAAATATCTGCCTCCAGAAATGGGCACGCAACACCTCCCTCCTGGCTATATGCCTGGTGCACATTGTGGGGAACGCTGTCATTTTTACAGCATTGTTTACAGCATTGTAACTGATGACAGCGAGTGTCCACATTAGCATCCCACTCCCTATTAAAGCCACGCAGAAGTCAAGGACAGCAAAGGCAGAAACGAGGAACACAGAGCATTCGCCTCACCGCAGTTTCGGAAATGGGCCTGTTTCAAATCCCGGCTGCTCAGTAAGATGTGGCGAATGGTGCTGTTCTGCTTGACGGACGGAGATGTTCCCCCGGATTTCTTTTCAAACCCCATGCCAGCGGCGTGGCCTGATCAGAAGAACGACTGGCACTGTCGTGGACGTCTTCCGAGAATGCAGCCAGGATCGGTGGGTGTGCGACATCGCACACGTTCTTAGCCAAGCGGAGAGTTGTTATGACATCGATACTGACATGGCAGGTCACGTCAGAACCGGCTCGTCGATGAAACACCTGGTGAAAGTTGAGCAGCGACATCTCCTTTGATGGTACTGTTGTGCAATATCATTTGAACACTCAGATGGCAGATTTTGAAATCAGCACCATGTAGTGTTACCCAGGTGTCACTGCAGCTCGGCAAGAAGCACCGTCACCTCGACGTGCCTGGGCTGGCTGAGTTTGAGTCGGCTCGATCTGTGTGAGTTTGCATGTTTACCCTGTATCTGCGTGGGGATACTCTCAGTGTCCAAAGAGATCCTACCATGGACTTTCACCACTTAGCAACCCATTACTTTTGGGATAGAATCCAGACCACCGTGACCCTCCTCAGGGTTAATAAGTATTAACAAAGATGGATGGAAAGATGTAGCGTTATCCACGCATGGGCAGCAGAGGGCATATTGGTTAAGGGTACAGGGATGTCTGGTTCAGGAAAAGGTTGCTGGTTCTGGTTCCACTCAGTGTAAATACTGCTGACTGGTATTCACAGTGAGGGTTGAATGTGATGGAATTGCACGGCTTTCCTCACAGTAGAAAACAGGTGTCAAGGTAACAGTGGCAGACAGTGTATGGCAGGATCAGTCGAGGGCCATCTGTGGAGTCCCCGTCTGGTCAGAAGTTGCGCAGAACACAATACCAATGTGGGAAACCTCAGTAACACAGGCCTGTTTCTGCCATCGCACCACGGGGGTAGAGTAGCGAGTCCCCACCTCACCCTGTCCCTTGGACTGAAGCAGCTTGACTGGGTGAACTCCCATCCCTAAGATCCACCCTCTCAAAAAAACCGCATGGGACTTGCAGAGCTGTCAGGGCCTTGTCCAACCTGCCTTGTTAAGTACACGTTTCACACATCCGTTTACAGAGTACAGCTTAGCACTTTTTCCCAGGTAAGACAGCAAGGTGCCTCCTGGGACTTGAGCCAGCAGAGCTTTCCACCGTATGGCTCTCAGGGTAAAAAGTGGGGAGCTGAATCAACAATCGTACAATGAGCAGCAACTTAGGATTTTTAGACTTTGGCAAACAAATCAAAAAGGCGCCTTGTTTTTGATGTCACAAAGAGGCGCCCGAGGTGCCATGTCAGCATATTTCACCCCGTTCACACACCACAGCACAGGCTGTAATAGTTCATTTCCAGGCCTGGTTTAGTGCCTTAACACCTGTGCTTCCCTCCGCTGACACAAGTTTTCATCTGATCCTGGCTCAACTGGGATTCGTACCTGCAACGGGTCGCTGGCACCCTCGCTCACGCACCCGTTTGCTCTCGTTCCAGGTGTTCCAGCGGTTTTGATCGTCACCGACAGGACTGGGTGGACAGCAGCTGCCCCGATGAGGTGCGCTCACCTTCCCGTCTCTCTCACAAACAGTCAAAAGGTGCTCTTATTCCAGGCAACATAAGTTATTACATCAAAGGTTCAATTAGTGCAAATAATAATAGGTCAATAATAGGTTATTTATTTGTATTTTAGCCAGGTAAATGAACAAATAGGCGGATAAGAAATAAATTAATAAATTGCTCACTTTCATTAACTGCTTGTCCAAGTCAAGATGCAAATATAGGGTGTGTGTGTGTGTGTGTGTGTGTGTGTGTGTGTGTGTGTGTGTGTGTGAGACAGAGAGAGAGAGAGAAAGAGAGAGCGAGAGAAGAGCTATATTTCTGAACCTGTGTCTCCTCTCTGCCTTTTTCTCGACTGTTTTTAAGCCTGAATTCAGGAGTGATCCAAGGTGACACCAAAGGGAAAATTCTAAGTGCGGTTAAGGGTTTTTCTAAATATCCACTGTAGGTGAATCAGCACTGGGTTTTGTGTTTCCGACAGTCAGGCCACGGTTTATTAAGCGATGACCTCTCAGATCATAGTCCTGCTTCATGTAGGTTGTCTATGAAAAAACAAACTGTAAGGCTAAATAAAAAAAGTTCATTGACACATAAAAGATTTAATGGGACAGAAATAAAGCGCATTCCAGCTAAATAAATTATTTAGGTGCAACAGATGTTTCAGAAAGTCCGCGACTGAGTATCCAGCCAGTGGAGAATTACAGGATGATTCATTTCCGACTCTGGTTTCCGGTTAAGCGCCGACACTCCCAGGTGCACACGTGTGTCCTGTACAAACTGCCAGCGGGTTTGGAGGACTCCCTTGGAAATAGGAAATTATTAAGTGTTTATTTGTTTATTTTGCTTGGTGTATTTCAGACTAAGGACAAGAGCTGTGACCTCATACCCAGCACCACGCGGCAGCAGCCCTTCACTCCAGCGCCTGTTCCCAGAACAACGCCTAGGGCCTGGATCACAACCACAGCCAAGCCGGCCACGTGGGCATCCCAGCTTCCCACTAGCATCCCCACAGAAGGTGAGGTCCCTTAACCACCTAGTGAAGCACCTAGAGAAGCTTCCATGCCCACTGCTCCTCAGAATGCTCTCATTTATTATATTTATTTGTCCCCAGTTTCCAGATAGATGCTGCTTTCATTCCAAATTGGACAGGTTAAGATTTTCTTCAAACATCTCCAATATCCTTGAATAATATAACATGATTTGTGGCGGTTCTACTGGACTCCGATAAACTATGAACTCAGTTGGTGCCACACAGTAAATTGGGGTTAGTTAGAAATTTCCAGGGCAGCAGATGGCAGAGGGGTTGAGATGCCACCTTGAACCTAAATCCCAATCCTTTTGTGGTACCACCGAGCAGGGTTCTTATACAGTAAAAGGTACCCTGCTGTGTAAATAGGTCCACTACTGGAAGTAACCTAATACTGTAAGTGGCTTTGGAGGAAGCGGTCAGCTAAAAAAATAAAAGTGAATGTTTAGGGAAGATTAAAGCAAGGACACATCATTTGCATTAGATTTGAACAATGCAGTTTTATTCAATAATATCGATGGACGCTTACTGGATGTACGTTATCAATACAGCAAGACTATATCTGTGCGACAATCGCTGCGCTACTAGTGGGCAGCCGGTAGAGCTGCTGCTTTACACTCGAAGGATGCGGTTTCGGTCCCATCTTCTCCTGTAGTGCCCTTCGGCAAGGTACTTACCCTGAGCTGACGCGATAAAAATTACCCAGCTGTATAAATGGGTAAATCATTTTAAGTCACTTTGGAGAAAAGTGTCAGCTAAATAAATAATAGTAAACTGCTGCACAGCCGCAGCTGAAGGACCTGCGGATGTGCAGTTATGTTGCATCCCACCTATGTAAAATCAAGGGGTGTCCCCAGGAAATCTTATCCTTTCCGACTTCAGATGCATATTGTAAACAGTTTCTATTTCATATAATTTCATCTTGCCTGCATATGATTGCTTCTTAAAAGAAAATCTTTTTTCACTGATCTATTTTTTAAGCGCCGCTGTGATCTGCTTAGAAATAATTTCTGAATAATTGACTCGGATAATTTCAAGTGCAACGTGTGCCGTTTTCAAATCACGAGCGGGCAGAGCAGCTCGTACACTGTTATCCTCTCCCTGTAGTAGAGCTCCTCCAGATGTTGCGCAGATGAAGTTTGCTGTCGCTATCTGTCACACCTTACTAGGTTGGCCGCCAGCGTGTAGCCAATTGTACGTAAGCGGCGAGACGGGGATCGGCCTGCTCTGCTCAGACTGCTCCCCACGTGGTGCAGCTCACACGTTCCACAACGTCCGGCAGGGATTCGTCTTTCTGACAAAACCCAGCCTTTCCGTAGCGATCGATCCGTGGCTATTGCAGACGTGTTTAGTCCTTACCGAAGAGACCGGTTAGCTTCTATCCTGCTGGATGAAATACGACATCCTGGCTGACCCAGCACGGCCCGGCGTACGGGAAGCCATCTGCTTGGGGGGGCCAAGTCTTGGCGGACCAGCTGGCACGACTTAGATTCCTGAGATCTGTCTGTGTCACAACAGTGAAGGACTTGTTCTGAGGGCTTTTCTTAAAGGTCATCAGTGCAGCACATCACCAGGTCAGCATGGGCGTATGAATCAACCTGGCAGGGGATGTAGAACCTCAGTAATCCCCTTCTGAGTGAGAAGCACAGGCATCCAACCCCTTTTCATCCGATACAAGAGAAACACTATTCATACTTTACTTTCTGAGCAATTAGCACTGTTATACTGTCCATACTTACTTATCTACATTGTTCACTTCGCCGATGGTTTTCTCCAAAGCAGCTTTCAGTGATTCGCCCATTTGTACAGCTGGATTATTTTTACAGCCGTTTCTGGATAAGTACCTTGATCAAGGGTATTGCAGCAGGAGGGAGATTCAAACCCAAGTCTCTCAACTGCAAGGAACCACCTCTAACCAACACACCACCTTCTGCCCCAGTGTGTGTGTGTGTGTGTGTGTGTGTGTGTGTGTAAGGTAGTTTTACCACATCCTGAGGTAAATTGTGGCACAATTTTAGATGCGGTTTCGCGTGGTGCAGCTCTCACACTCCATCTAAACACCGCCCAGGGTGTTTACATCTGTGGAGCAAGCAAACTGAATGTAAAGCTATAAGGCTTGTTAGGTTTTATTCATAAAAAGCCCATGTGTCAAAAAAAGCATCACTTTGGATTACGGCGGTAATTGAGGCAACAACAAAAGCACGTAGGTGACGCATGGTCCCTAATAACCGTGAGGTGCAGACAGCTCTTCAGGTAATGGTGGGCCAAATTAGGGGGCCGGTCTCCTGAATAATTAGGGTGGGGATGTGGGAGGAGACCCCCTGTGAAATCAATCCTGCTATATCCGCTAATGGCATGCTGTTAGGGTGCATTAGCGTTCCGCAGAGGTGGGAAGGTTCTGGTGTTTATCATCACATGTAGATGATGTGCAACGGTCATCTGCAGCACCCCCCCCTCCAGGAATCTGTTCTCGACCACACCGCACTCTCTGGCCATCAGCCAACCCCCACCACAGACCACTGGGTGTCTTCCAGAGCAGCAATATGCTTGCGCTCAGTAATGAGGACTGAATTGAACGTTGTGTTTCTTTTGAAGAGGTGGCATGAGGCCGGATGGTTCTGGAAATTTTTATCACTGTCACAGTGGCATAGCAGACAGTTACCCACCCACTGCCGACATTTCAAGCATGTCTGCATCCTCTGCGAGGTGCCATCACTTTAACCATACCGCTGTTCTGAGCGCAGTTCAGGTGGGCTACTTTTAAGTGTGGCTGAGGGCGGGACTCAGCCAGAGGTGGGCAACAGAGCGGGGCTTCTGGGAACAGCTGTCAGCTAGAGGTGGATGCCAGGGTGGTTTCCCTTTAATTCCACATCATTTCTGGAGTAGAGGTTTAAACAGGAGCTGGTTTTCAAAATCCTGGACCTGGTTTGTTTTGATCTGGCTCACAGCTTTCTTGACCATCTCCATTTTGACCGGGTCTTTGTTGCACGCTGTGTCGTTTCTCCCCAGGACCTGTTTTATGATGATTGCACTTTTATAGTAAATCACTGTAAACTTGATTATTTAACACTCTCACAAGTATCAGATAAATCTTAGGAATAAATACAGTCATAAAATGTTGCATAACACATACCTGCTGGAGATTTTTTTTTTAATTTTTTATTCCTATTTTATTTCAGGCTCAAACATCTAAACGCACAAACCAGTGAGACAGAAAAACGCCCACATGTAGGTGCAGGTGTGTCAACACACACATGGGCCCACACATACAGAACAGGCCCAGTGGAAAACCAACACACAGACTCATGGACACAGTGGATTCATCGTGACACACACACGTTTTCACACTGACAGCCAGGTGTGTTTGCAGTGGCATGAAGAACAGCGCCAACTAGAGAGGGTTGCAAACCGACAGGACGCCTGCTGGGTTTTCAACATGAGCAGACAAAAATAATCGGTTTTTTGCGTTGCCACCCAATAGGGTGAAATGTGCCACAGATCTTCAAGGCCTTCTTTACAGTTAGAGGGAAATGACCCTGAGGCTGCAGCCGACAACCACGAGAAGGACAGAAGCAGCACACACACGTCCAGACACACACACTCCCACACAGAGGCACCGCAGGGAGCGCGCCTGTGTGCAGCGTGTGATGTGTGTGGTCGTAGCCGATGACAGACGGGGGGGAGGGGGGTCCTAACGCTGCCATGTCTTCACTGACAGCTCTGTCATTTGACAACACAGAGCCCTCTGAGCAGATGACATGTGAGCCAGATTGATGTCGTCCTCAGAGCCGCCCTCCCCCCTTCCCCCTGCCTTCCTTACTGGTTGTGAGGAATGTCAGAGGTCGAAGGGCCAACCCCACACTGCAGGAACGCCGCTGTGGGTGCAGTTATGCCGTTTATGGCTTTTTCTTTGTTTTGGGCAGGGGTGTCGAGTTAAATGGAATCCAACTACCCGCCTTCATCTCGGCCGTCGTGAGTGAGGCTGCCCCCTTTGACCGGCGTCCTCTTTCACCACCTACGTGTCACACTACCTTTCCTGCAGCTGTATCAGATATAATGAGGCTCAGGCCTCAGGTCAGGTAGTTCACACACCCAAGAAGATGAGCAGCTGCCTTCCTTACAGAATTTGAAATCTTAGTTCGACATCGATTTATGTTAATGCTTTTCTCCAGACCAACTTACAATGCTAGAATACTTATTACTTGTACTTACTGGTACTTGTACTCTGGTTTACTTATTTGTGCAGGATAATTCTGGCTGATTTATTTCAGGGAAAGTAGGTACATTGATCAAGCATATTACAGCCAAAGGTGGGATTCAAACGTGTCCTTCAGACGAAAAGCAGTAGCATTACCTACTGTGCCACAATATGGTGCAGTGACCCCTGGCCCTCACCTTGATCGTGGTCACCGCTATTTTAAGTCCTGCCCCTCTCTAGTGTCAGTGATCAAAGGATTTATCGTGTTTTTTTAACTAAAAACATCCAGCTTTCTTAACAGGTTAAATGCTGAGGTGCAACAGGTAACTAATTAATAATAACTTTATTAATTTTTCCCAAAGCCTTTCAGGTTCAGGGTTTAGCAGGTTTAAACTCTGACGTTGCGATCACGTGTCCACAGTTCCGAAAGCTTGACTAGAACTTTCACCAGTCGAGCGCAGCAGTGCTCGACAGGTCTGAGTAGCAGGTGGTGGAGTTTCCACCTTGTATTCTGAAGACCCGGGTTTAAAACCCCCCCTGACATTGTAGTGTCCCTACTTACTCTAAACTGGTCTTGTAAACATTACCCAACTGTATGAAAAGGTAAATCACTGCCAGGCTGGCTGGAGAAAAATATGTGTTAAATAAATGTGATAAACTGCCTGCCTTGCTCATCATTTTGAAACTGGTCAAAATTCAGCTGTTAACCCCCTGAGAATTCAGACATATAAATGGTGGTTCCGCGTAATAAATCGATATTTCCTTTCATCTGGTTGAGCGCCCGTGTGCAGGAAATACACGACGGCTCCTCTTAGCAGCGCGACGCCATCGGCTGGACGCTTAGACCTGTTATCTCAGCAGCGAACTGCAGCGAGACACTAACCAGCCAGTTCGGATTTTGTAAAACCAGTTCACTTAAGCCAGAGCTTAGCGTGCGCTCAGTATGGGATTAAAGCCCCGGGGTCTGGCGGGACGGGGAGCACGCGAGGCCAGGAAAACACACGTGTGTCTCCCTCGCCCAGAAAACCTCCTGTGTAGCTGGACTGGAAAATTCAATTTAATGAGTGAGGAATTCTCTCGGAGTCGGCGCACAATGGCACGTTTCATCTTCGGCTTTATTAGCATAATTATAATTTCATGGTTTGTGTAGCTACACTTGGCCCTGTGAGAGATATAGTTTGCTGTGTCATGTTTTTGAATTAAACCCACATCTTACCTTACAGTCCTGCAGTATTTGCAATTTTTACTCGGTTTAAGCTCGGATTTTAGTGTTAATGACCACCCTAATCGTTCACGTTCTAATGTGTGGAAAATTGTTTTTTGTGGTCAATTACATAGTGGAGCGACATTTAAAATGGTAGCGCGGCCACTTTATATAAATGGTCGTTTTGGGAGTGTTTTGCAGAAGCTTAGGGAAAGGCCAGATGTCAGGAGCCGAGCCTCTGCCGATGTCTCACCTGTTCCCTTCTCCTTACAGACGACACCAAAATAGCTCTGCATCTGAAGGACAACGGAGGTAAGAACCAAACCTGCATCGGTGCAGTTGCTCTCTGCGCTGCTTTTTCATCGTCTTGCATCTCACTCAGACTTGCACGACTGAGCTACGAATTTTTTTGAGGGTTTTTAAGGAAGTGTTATCTTTTTTTTTTTTTTTTTTACTGCATTTTGGACGCAATTTCTGTTTTGTGGAGTGAACACAACCTATGTGCACTCATTCAGCTGATCGCTGGAAGTAAAAGGAACCCTGACAGGGTCACACCATATTAATTCAGCTCGCATTCACAGTGTTTACACCTTTTGTCTGGCATTCCTGAGCGTCAGTCCTCGGTAACAAGATAACATACTGCGCAGAATTTTTTGTGGTGGTGAATCGTAGGCACGGAGCCAGCATGATTTTATTTTCTGTCATTTTATTTCTTTGTATTTGGATGTAGCCCAAAGGAAGAAATTAAAGGTAGGTTTGTTATAGATTTATCTGTGATTTTACACAGCCTACTATGTGAATACATTGATGGATGTCTGTACTATTATCCTTCCAATGACTGTAACTTACAGGTAAACGGCAAGCATTTCACCTTCTCAGATATGACCTATCAGTGTCTTATTAGGGTCCTCTTTCTTAACCACGGGACCACCTGCTGCCTTAGCTGACACCCTCCTGCCGCTTAAATAAATGGCCAGCTTGGTGACGGAGGAAGCGACTCCGCCGTGAAACAGCGCTGCATGTTGGGAGTTGGCAGCCATTCTCCTCGGCCTGGCCGTAGTAGAAGGGGCCTGCAGCGAGATGCCAAACGTGTCGCCAGGGGAGGAGTTCTGCAACTACTGCTGTCAGACTTGACGCGTTTCAAACAAGCTATAAATAAGCCGGGTTCTAACTGCGCTTTTCAGGGCCTCGCGCAACAGTGCGCTGTGTTCGCCGTCTCCCTCAGAGGGGCTCGGGGGCTGGTGTTTATTTATTGCTGATGAGTTGTGCACGCTGTGGAACAGATGGGCCTGTCGGAGCTCTCGGGAGGCCATCCCAGGCTGTCAGCGACAGAGAGGCACTTCATTGAGATCCAGCGACCTTTGGGGGGGGTGGGGCTGTTGCGAATAATGTCGCTTTGGGCTCACTCTGTTTGAACTTATCTAAGGGAGTCCATCATGGACCAAAGTGTTCAACAAAGGACCAGGTTCGCATAGTGGAGGACGCCTCATTGTCCTCATGGGAGGATATTAAAGAGGCCAAGTTGGTCCTTGACGAAGAATATTCTCTGACCCCTATAACAGTCCAGTCACAAGCCTACTCCACCATTCCTCACTGGACTAGTTAACATGCACCCTGCACATTTAGCCTCAGCAGCCATTCGGTCACTATCGCCCCAGCTGTGTATTCCCCTTATCACCGCGTGTTATCCTGGAGCTTGGGGGGGGTGTTTATGCTGTGGGAATACAATAAACACACCATAGAAGAACATTTGTAAAAGTTGCATAAACCACTCTTGGAAGCTACAAGTCACAAGTGATATTAAAAAAAGGAGGGAAATTCTACGCATTTTGAAGCGCCTTATCCCTTTTGAACTAATCGTGGGTATCTAAGCCCTCCGGGTCAACTTACTGCGCATGGAAAATCAAAGGAAACCTAATCGTATGAAGCTCTGGTGTTTTCCATGTCAGATTCAGCAGGCAGCTCCATGTGCAGCAGGCAGCAGCTAAAAAACAATGTTAGGAACATGAGAAATTGACCAGGCACGTGTGGACTGGGCTAACCGCTAATAGGCGGCGCTGACAAGGCAAGGCCAGGGCGCCATTGAAGTGGGTCGCCGATTCGTTCTGGCGAGTCACACGTTAATCGGATTACCGTCCCTTTGTAGGCCCAAGAACAGAGGGAGGATGACGGAGGGGGGGGCTCAGCTGAGATGGAGATCGGTGTATCCATTAGCACTTTGAACCAAAAGACCCCGGTTGCCTATTTAACCACCAAACCCTGCAGGTCTTATCTTCTTGCAGTGGTTTTACTCTTTAATGACAAGATAAGGCGATTGTCGATCTGCAGGTATTTTGCTTTAGTTCACTGATGATATGAGCGCACTGTTGGGCGGCGTGTGACATGATACGTCGCGTAATTGGCTAGAAATGAGCACGACTTGGAGCTTAAACTTTTTAATCGGTCGATTATTTGCTAAGCCTGTTTAAATAAACAATTGTTCTATTCTTTCACGCAAAAGAGCGAAATGAATCATTATACGATAAGCAAGAAGACAAGGTGGCAGACCACTACTTCCACTGTTGCTGTTTAGCAACCTGTCTTAATCTTGCATAAATGTTGACTTGAAATTTTTAACCATTTGTAGCAACTGGATGATTTTCCTTGAAGTCGTCCAAATTTGGTACCAAGATTAACGTCCAGCAAGGCCCATTTTGGACATAGACCAGCACCTTACGTATCAGAAGTCTGTGTCCTTAACTGGTACCCTACAGTAATATGGATGTGGCTGAATGTGTTCATCATCTCCCATCTCCATGCCGGTTTGCAATCAGATTCTCATGTTAGTTTGGTGATTGTCCATCAGTGATCATTGTGGTGTCTCTGGTCCAGGATGAATGCAGTAGCATTAGCTCCCCAGATACCTTTCTCTGACATGGCCAAACCTGCCAACGTGTTTATGAAGACAGACACTAACAACACATATGTTTAACCTTCCAGAAAGGCACCAGAGCAGCTTCTCACTGTACACGCGATTCAAGATCATCTCACAGGAGTCAGATTTTCTGACAGTATCTATGACCTTGTCGTTCATCCTGTTGATGTAATGGAGCCATCATTGCTGAAAGAGGGCAGAGGATCAGGCCACACACCTCGCAGACAGGAATGACAACCTGAAGCATTTATTCTCTCAGAAATCACTTTTGCTCACGTGGGATATTTGTGACGCTCACAACCACAGCAGCAGCCTACAGACAGCAGCAATGTCTCTAGTAACCTAGGTACTGGTATACACACACACACACACACACACACACACACACACACACACATTCACATATACACATATTCATTTATTCATTGACATTAAAAAAAATCATTTCACAGTTTTCCCCTGTGGGTGGTAACTTCCCTCAGACCAGGTTCCTGCCAGAGGTCTGAGAATTTGAGGCTACAGCATAGCATTTTTGTTGTCCCTCGGATTGATATTTTGCATGTTAGTGCTGCCAGTCATGTCACTGCATAACATGCGGGAGATGAGAGGGCACGTGTGCGGGGTTTGCAGCTGTAGCACACTGTTATGAGATGTTGAATAAAGGGAAGATGTGTGTCAAAGGCCGCCTCTTTTTCTGGCAAAACAGCCGGTATTTAAATAAATAGGCTTCTTTAAAAAATGAAATGCTCAGTAAATGTGGTAACAGCACAAACGTGTTCAGACAAAGAGACACTAGTGGAAACAGGTGATAAGACATGGCAGGCCCGCATTTGGCTTTGGATCATTTTGAAACGCTATACAATACAGTTTATCACAATGCATGCAGTATTCTTTGTTACAATACACTGGGTGGCACTGCACGACATTGATTTTCTAAATTTTTTGATTTTTATTCCTGTTTTGATTTTTTAAAATTATTTATACGCTTCAGATAAGAATCTTATATATCAAATGTTTCCATTTAGATGCCTAAATATACTGTGCAAAAGTCTTAGGCATGCAACTTCAATGTGTGTTGAGAAGTACAGGTAGATTCTTATCTACCATCAGGGAGGTTTCTGGTTGGTCCCAAATTCATTCTGCAGCCTGAGAATGACCTCAAACACCCAATCTCAGTCTTACACAACTATCTTCAGCAAAAAGAAGGAATCCTGCAACAGAGGGTATGGTCCCCACAGACCCCTGATCTCAACATGATCAAGTCAGTCTGGGAGGACATGCAGAGACAGTCAAAGTGTGCAGAAGAACTGTGGCCAGTTGCTCAAAATGTTTGGAAGAACCTACTAACCTCTACCTTAAACTGCATGCAAGTTTGCATAAGAGAATTGATGCTATTTTAAAGGCAAAGGGTGGTCCCACCAAATATTGATCTGACTGAGGTTTTTTTGTCTACTGCACTTTTTAGAAGGTTTATTGATGAATAAGTATTCATGGCATTATTTTTGGAACCATCCTCGCTTTATAGCATTTTTCCCACAGGTGCCTAAGACTTGTGCACAGTACTGTAGGTGTTTGTTTTTAACAGCCTTTATAGCAAAAATTCAGATATAGAGAGTTCAGATATCGAGGGATTGCTGTATATATAAATGATTAATTCATTT
Organism: Arapaima gigas; assembly: GCA_900497675.1. Classification (NCBI taxonomy): domain Eukaryota; kingdom Metazoa; phylum Chordata; class Actinopteri; order Osteoglossiformes; family Osteoglossidae; genus Arapaima; species Arapaima gigas. The sequence goes on along the minus strand of UFQX01000271.1, from coordinate 398,643 downwards.
ATGATTCTGTTTTTTCATCTATACACCCAAGAAGTTGGTTTGTTTGGAACTGAAAACGTTACCCACAGTAGTCCGTGTCACCGATTAGTTAACCTGGCAAATTGCATTACCAACCCAGTGAACTGAGTTTCCGCTTAGTCGGCTTGGCAAACTGCGTTGCCGGGTAGATTGGTCAGTGAATTGCTTTGGCAGTAGGTTAGTCTTGCATTACCAAACTGCATCTAGACAGTTATTTTACACTCACAGATGGCATTATTATCTAGTTAGCCTGGAAAAGTGCATCATCAGCTAGTTTGCAGGACACGTTGTTTCACCATTTAGTTAGCCTGGTGAATCGTGTTACCTGTTGGTCATCATTTCTGCCTTTAGTCAGTTGCTATTCCATTGGTTGCGCCTGGAATGAGAGGAACATCAGCTGAGCCCCTCCAGCTGGTGACCCCCATGAACTGTAACCATCCCCCTGCTGTTTCAACCTGAAATGTTTTCACGTCAGCAGTTGGGCTATGAACACAACAGGGCTTCACCTCTGCTGCCTGGATGTCAGTGTTACCATCATATTCAGGGGAAAAAAATGTAGGCAAATAGACTGCTAAACACAGCAGCTGAATGGCACAGACTTCTTTAATGTAATTTCCTAAAACAAACACCGTCAGCATTGTTTTGTCTAGGACTCCTTCAGTTTTACCGTTTTTGGCTAAAGCGCAGCACAAAAAATGTTCCAGCTGGTGGTGTCATGTGGCAGACTGGAGCCACAGAGCATGCAAAGTCTACTTAAGCCCTCAAACACAGCAGCAGTGTGTCGTTCGTTTTCCGTGGGGTTTCGACGCGTCGAAAGAACACAACAAAAGAGAACAAGAGAGCGAATCAATCCGCCAACTTGGGATGCCAGTAACAGACAGTGGCCGGCCGTCCAGATGGAGCGGGAAGCAATTAGACATCAGCGCGCTTCACTCCTTTCACCCCGTACAGTTGTTTATGGGGGAGATGCCACAATTTCCACTTTTGTTACGATTGTCAGACATTCAGTGCTCATATCGATTGTCTGCAGACATGCCGAATTCAACAGCCCTTGCCGGTGTGGAGAAAAGATTACCAAAGTCTTCACAAGGGGCAGTTATGACATATGCTTCTAAGGCTGCATTGATCCACGCTGCGTTGTGATGTTGGATAGTAGAATCGTGCTCAAAATACTTGAAAACAGTGACATCACTGACCTGTATTCGAAATGTTATGTCGACCGGTTATGATGTGATATAGTGACGGTACCTTTTCACATCTGCACATTTTTGTGATGCGGACTAGAAATTGGTTCCTGACTGGAAGGCAATGCTAACCTTTGTGGAACGGGGATCTACCAAAGGTCAGATGCACACATGTATGATTTGGGATCACGTGTCACATTGGTGCAACTTGCTGGACTTTGGTTGGCTGTTCACTGCGCTGGCCCTGACTTCGGCCGAGACGTGACGGCATGCTCGCACTGCCTAGAACACCATTTGTGTTGCAGATTTCATAGTGGATGTTTTTTAGCGGCTGCTTCTTTCACAGATGGATGTGCATTGTGAGAAATGAATATGAGTTATGCAATATGAAGTCCTGTTCCAGGGGAAATGTCGCTTTTTTGACCTCAGCGTCTGTGGAATATACAAACCGGGGGGCTGTCACCACACCTTAGGGAAAAGGAACCATTTCAGGAGCCTTTAGAGGATAAGTTTCATCTTTTATTAAGCCAAATACAAAAATTAAAAAATCAAAGTCAACAGAAAACAGCCTTCAGTGCAAAACAGCAAACAGCACAAACACCTCTACTCTGAATCTTACAGTCCTGCTCTCCCTTCTGTAACCAACCAAACTATTTAATCGGCTCAAAAGTAAAAAAAATCTAATTTCTAAGTCATATATCCTCGTATTCTAACTTAACCTGCATAGATCTCCTCTACGACTATCTATATTTTTCTGTGAACACTCAGACTTTCCAGAAGGCTGTCCAGGCGTTCATACCTTCCATGCTTTGAAATGTAGCCTTTCCAGACTCTGACCACACTGCTGAGCAAGCAACATCGCGGTTGGTCTGCTCAGAAAATTGTACCTTTAAAACTGTATAGTTTATAGTTTCTGGATGCAGGTCCAGCTTCAGGTCTCCCCCATACTGGTACTCAGCTGAACCCTGGCCAGTCCTCCACTCAGAGTGCTGAGATTTAATGTGACGTTAATGGCGTTCTATGCCGCATTACCGAACCCCGGCCCCCGGTGACAGTACTCGTAATTCCTCATTCATCAGCAGCCGGGAAAAGGCTCGACATCGACGGGCTTAATCCTGGGCTAACGTGTCCTAGTCAGGGGTGGTCAGAGAAACACACCTTCTGTGCAGCTCTGGCTTGTGATCACTACATAGTCAAAGTAAGAGTTAACCTTGCGTGGTCTAGTGGGGTTCTGCTCTGATGGAGTCTGGGTACCGAGTGAATCCACGGCTGCCGTCAAAGGAAACCGACACCAGAACTCTGACAGAAGCAAAGAGGTGTCATGTTCAAATTGTCCTCCTAACTTAACATGCTGTCACACCTGCTATAATACTGAACCGCAAAAAACGCTGACTTGCATTTTTTTACGACAGGGCTGCTACAATTAAAGGGGAAATATAAACCGCAGTTCAACTGACGTCAACGCGTTACTTACACCGAGGCGTTTTGAAAGCTGCGATTTCCTTTCGCTTAAAAGAAGATCATCGCAAGTGGATGCAAGGAGCGGTCAGCTGAGGGTTGGTATGTGGATTTGCCAGCCCTTCAGACGGCCTTTCAGGAAGCTCGGCTGCTCCATCCGGGCTTATGTTTGCTTAGCGTAGGGGGTCCGACCAGCGTGGTTTGATATGAATCTGAGCATTTGGAGCCGTGTGCAGAAGCGCTCACGCACGCGGCCACGGGTTTGACTGCCGCTCGGCGCGGCCCTTTCTCCGGCGCGATGGAGATCGATGGTGGTGTTCGGGGCAGCTGTCTGCTAAATAAAGCCGGAAGAAATAAGGCCACAGCGCAAGGAATTGATCGGTGGCGGACGTGCGGTCAGTCCGTGTGATATAGGAAAAACTAGCAGATTGTTTTGTAATCACTTCATTAGCTTTCTCCGGGTTCGACGGATCTCGCGGTGAAGATCTGAAGCGAGCGCGCGTTCGGATTCTCGTGGGGTGAGTGGGATTGTGCGACGATTGCTCAACGGCAGTTGGGGGTCTTGATCCACACTCTTTTTGGGTTAACAAATCGACGCAAGCGCCCGTGGGCACTTACAGGGCTCGGGTTCAAGTGGTAATGCGCTGCATCCAATAAGACAGCTGGTACCACAGATGTTTCTGTGATTTGATACGGGCCAGATTGTCCCCCACGTAGCATACAAGCTAAGCTAATGTTGAACAGAGATGTTTTCACTACAGCAAAGTGTGCGGTGTTGCCATGATAACATCAAAACGTTGAGAATGGGATTTTAAGTCTGTTATTTCTAATCCAAAATGTTTCCGCCACCATGCTGCTTTTCTGGTCGGCGTCCTCTGACGGGGGGTGACTGTCAGTTCCGGGGGGTAAATGGAGAGTCGGGCTGAGAGCGGCTCCCCTCAGCACCCTGTAAACCTACGTAAACCTTCAACGCAGAAACACGCAGAAGCTCAGACCGCTAAAGTCACGCAGCAAATTGACAAGCGCCGTGGGAGGCGAGGAGTCGGACGCGGCCTGAGTGCCCTCGTATGGTCAGCAGTGGAAACGCGGCGCGGAGCCACCTTAGAAGAGAGGTTTTACTTTATAGCATTTTCACCAACGTTCATCAGATCTTTGACTAATAGTTATAAAAGAAGTCAAGTATTTAGTGTCTATTAATAATTATTTGCTTTTTTCAAAGAAGGCCAAAGTTTTGTCAGTATTTTTGGAAACAGGGCAATTCTAATCTTTCATGGTGTAGTATATACAGTTTGCGAGGACCTGGGCTTCATTTCTACAGCATTCCCATGACAACATCTGAAATATTTATTGCTATAGTATAATAGGATCAATTCTTGATTTTTTACACTATTCCTCAATAACTGGATACAGTATTGTGGGTTACAGAAATAAGGATGCAGTAAAATGTTCTGCGATATACTCAGCATTTCAGTTTTGGGATCAGAAGGAACATTCAGGTGTTCGTATGGAGACGTTCACTAGGGTGCATTCCTGACTCGGAGACCCTGTCAAAGAGCCACATGGTGGCAAAGGAGTGGTTACTGCACATGAGGTCCAGATATATGTCAGACTTGTTTCAGTTTTCTTCCAGTTTTGTCCCAAGTCCTGCAGATGTTGCAGCTTTGAGTGTCACTGTCCCTGCAGAAAGTCCTTGCAGAACTGAGTGTTGACATGGCTTTGGATGCACTGCAGGATTTCCAAGTTCTTGTAAATCAGAATTTTTTTCTTTAAATACAAAATTGTACAACTTAGTTGTATAAATGTGATTAGATTCTTTGTCATGCACGGTGACCATACCTCCAGAATTAGGAACAGGAAAGAAAAAAATTAAATATAATTTCAGATTCATAGGGAAGTCTGGAGATCTAATCAAGTGTAACATCTGAAGATGATTGCAGATTTTTTTCAGCTTCATTTTGGGTTTTCTTCACCCTTCAGCTTCAGCGGCTGAGAGCACAGCGACGGAGAAGAAGGCGGGCACTCTCCACACCGGTCTGATCGTGGGGGTCCTCATGGTGATGGTCATCATGGCCGCTGTCGTCCTGGTTACAGTCTACATGTACCACCACCCCATGTCAGCTGCCAGCCTCTTCTTCATTGAGGTGAGCACCATCTCCTGGACATACACACATCAGACGTTTGCTTTTTAATCTCGGGGTGGATTTTTGGCATCAGGTGGAGATGAAGGAATTCGTAAAACTCAGGGAAAGTCTTCAGAATGCTGTTTTTCTCCACCATCTACAACAATGCGGTGTCGTGTTTTCCGACAAAAGCGATTATAAAACGAAATAAACAAAATTAGTTACTCCTCGCTATCGGAATCTAATTCGTCCCTGAAAACGCAGCGGATGGCGAGTGCTTAATTCCCATTATTTTAAAGGAGAGAAAATAAAAAATAATGCGCTCCCAGCCCATCGGAAACACCTACATAACCATCAACCCATGACTTCAGCACGACGAACACTATAAACACCAGTTACCTTATTAGAAAACACAGAATGTCGTCATTCATTCGCACGTTTACAGCGCGCGCTGCAGGGTGCGCAGTACAGCGCTTTTCACGGGACACCAGACTGCGCACGCGCGGGGTTCGCAGCCCGAGGTCAGTCTTAGGAGATGTCGAATACAGAGAATAAAGACGTGTGTCGAAGTAACTCGCCACGTCGCTTCTTTGTTTCACCCAACAACCGGTATTTAAAAAACTCTGCTTACTTCACAAAAATGAAAAGCGCATTAAGTGTAGCGATGCAGCGCAAACTTAGGCAGACAAAGTGAAACAGGTGGAAACAGCCGATGACACGTGTGCAGCAGGCATTTGGCTGTGGATAAATTCCTAACAGAAGAGTTTTTTTACATTCAGTGTTATTTTAGTGCAAAACACTGTACAGTCCGGTATGGTATTTATTTGGTTTTTTAAAATTTATTTTCATTTTTTTATTTGCATTTTGATTTTTTAATTATGTAAATGCTTTGGGTAAAAACTCATCATAGCAAAAGTTTCCATTCAGATAGATATGTAGGTATTAATTTCAAGAACTGCTACAGTGAAAATTTGGACGTTGCTGTATAATTAAGTGCGTAAAAGATCTGTATCAAAAATGTGGTTAAAATCTACAATCCAAAGCTAGTCAGCGTGCAGTTAAAATATGCCCTTGTTAGAGAAGTAACACGGTCCGCTGAAATCACTTCCGACCAAACCGCGCTACGCAGTCACAGCTGACCGGAGGGTCACCGCCTCGGACCCGGACCCGGCAGGGGCCGCGTTCCTTTTGTTTGACTAATCGCTGACAAGCCGCATTAAAGACTCTCAGTGGATATTTCTAATGCGTTATCTTAGTCTTCCTGTTCCTCATGCATTATCCCCCACAATGATGATGACTATTCATAAGTTACTTTCCAAGCAGACAGAGAAACATCGACGCTTCTCTGCCGGCAATTAATGGCTCCTCGCCGATAATTTGCGGCAAACGTGGTGAAGATGAAGTGACTCTGGTTAATCGGTGCCGTTTGTACAAATGGAACAGGATTGATTGATATTTAAACTGCTCGGGGAAATTAAATGACAAACATTAAACAGTAAAGGGGCACAGAATGAGGAAGTCATCCTTTATTCGTGTTTATTCAAAAGGGCGACGCTCATTTCCCGTTTCTTTAATCTGTTTTGGCAGGGACACGGGTTTAATACGGTTAATGTACTGATATGAATTCCCCAAACGTAGGGCTTAGATCTGATTACTGGAAGAAAAGGTTAACTTTAGGTTGTCCTTGACGTTTCCTTGGTTTACCTTTCTCCTGGGGCTAGCGCTGTCCGGCTTCATCGGGGGCATTCTAAGTAACAACAAGTAGCCTCCCGTGCAGTAATAAAAATGTTTGTTCAAAACTCGAAAATGGGGGAAGCAGCAGGTGGCACTGAATCCCACCTCTTGCTGTAGTACCTTTTCTCAAGACCCCCCCGAAATGGTGCGGTAAAAATTACCCTGCTCTGCTCACTGTAAGTAGATAAGTAGATCAGTGTGAAAACCTAACATTCCAAATCACTTAGGAGAAAAGCTGAAGATGAATAAAACGAAGAAAGCGGCCTAATGTACCGTCTGTGTCCTAAGTTTAGAAGATAATGATTTTAATTTGAACATTCTGGCACCGCAGTCGTGCCGGGTTTGAGTGACTAGGTGTGGGGTGAACTTACAAAGTCTTTTATTAAAAAAAAAAAAAAAAATGGCAGTGCAACGAACATCACTGATGCGGCGAGCAGCTGTACCGACACACTCATCCGGCTGTGGAAATGGGCAAATCGCCGTAAACAGCATGGTGCAGAACCCTAAAATCCTCAGTGACTTTGAAGAAATCTTGGCAGAACAGAAAAATCTAATAAATAACGGTAAAGTGCAGCCTTCAGAAATTCAATTGAAATGAAGGTAGGGTTGCGATGTCAATAAATTCTTGAGCACTGCTACACACTATAACGTCACAGCTGTCGGAAATGTGCGTTTCTTACAAAAAAGCCATTTTATCATAAAGATATTTTATTGTATTTTGCTTATTTAAAATATTGCGTATTTAATTTTCTCCTCACATGCAGTTACTTGATAACTTTGTCCGTTGTGTCCTGATGTTGCTCTGACCTGGTTCTCCCCCCAGAGACGACCCAGCAGGTGGCCAGCCATGAAGTTCCGCAGGGGGTCGGGCCACCCGGCCTACGCTGAGGTGGAGCCCATGGGCCAGGAGAAGGAGGGCTTCATCGTGTCGGAGCAGTGCTGAGGGTCTCCTGCTCTCCATCTCCCTCCCTCTCCCCGTGTGTTCCCCAAGAACAGCGCCCCCTGCTGACTGTCTTCCGGCTTCGGAAAATGATCGGGCGGCTTTGTCTTCTCTTTCCCTCGTCTTTTCCCCGTCTTTGTCGTCGGTACGAAAACAAACTCTCTGACCTGCTAAGGAACAAAACGCAGCAGCAATGAAAAGACGCGCAGACGCACCTTTCAGCAGAGGCTCTTTCTGTGGACAAGGTGGTCGAGAGTCCTGCACCCACAGGACCTCTACAGTGTGACGCTCTCTGTCGACCCTCAAAGCACGCATGCTGTGCTTTAGACCCGAAGAGGAGCCACGTTGCGTCTCAAACCCGCCGCTCAGCTGATGAATCTCTTGCGTGATGAGCAGAGCGCCCCCTGCAGGGGGCTGGCCGTACATTTTAACCGATGTTCTTTCCTGCAGCTTTGCTGGTGTAAGGCTTCGTGGGATGAGGGAAATGATATATACATATATATTTTTCAAAACAAAATCACAGTTTACGTGTGCACAGGTATGTCGAGTGTTCATTTAGGTATGGTGTTAGGCTTCCATATATCACGTAACGGGTTTATAATTTGATTTTTCGACAGGGGTTGAGTTTTTTTTTGCATTTTACGTTCCCCAGTGACAAAGCGCTCTCCTTGACAAGGCTGCTAGCCCAAATAGGCACATGCTGGGACCACGCATGACCCCACAGTCCCCCACCTGTGACCAAGAATGCCATCTGCCACCAGGGTCATCCCTGCGCTCCCTCCAGCTCTACCGAGCGCACAGACTTTGTCTGTCATGTTTGTTTGTCGAAAGGCGTGAGGCCAGACTGACCTCTGGACGGCACTGCGGAGGCGTCGCCGCTGGTTTTTCCCACCATCCTCCTTCACTCTTTCCGCAGTTTTACCACATTGTTTACTCTTTTTGCACAAGAAGCTTATCAATGCACATTTTACCTACTTTGAAATTTGAGTGGCTTTTTTTTTGGCGGAGATGCGCAGGCCTGGCGCTCAGTGACGGTTTTTGATTTTTATTTGGTTTGCTTCGGGAGGATTTTACACGCCACGTGTGACTGGCTGCACACGTGTGTTGGCGGTTGAGGGGGTTTGGGTTGAGTATTTACTAACAGCTTGCCGGGCATCTACAGAAACAAGACAAAAGGCTCAGAACCCATGATGCACCAGGGCACAGCAGGACAAAAGGGACGCAACGTGGCGTTAGCTGGAAAACAGGTTCAGGTTTTGATAGAGCTTTGCATTCTTTCACGGTTGTGTTACTAGCTCCCGTTTTTTTTTACACTTTGGAATGGGTTTGGTTTTGGCTTTGCTTAATTTCTTAATATTTTTCAGCTGTTACATGAATCAGTCAAAAGCAGGATGGAGTTTGAAAGCTCTTTCTGGGTACATTTACATTTATATCCATTACTGAAACATATAACAAATGTACACGGAAAGTTATGAACTGTGTTGCTGAAAACAGCTAGAATTTGAGTTTGCCAAGATGTGAGGAATACAATTATATACTGGAATAATACATTGCACTCTTTGATTACTTTTTACTTCTTAACCATTTTTTATAGCCAATTTAACGGAGATTTGCTTCACCGGGTCAGTTTAAGTACCCGGTTGCTGCAGCAGAAGCCCTCCTGGGATTCAAACTAACAACGCGCAGTTTCCCGGCCCTCTGACAACACATAGGCTCCACAGGTTGTCTTTTTGTGATCCGCTCTGCAGTTCCTGAGGGAGCGGTCAGCGCTTGTCTTTTTACCTCAAGCCAAAGTCCATCCATCCACCTATAATCCTTAACCCTGCAGTAGTTGACTGGCAGTTCCTGGCATAGGGATGACACAATGCCGGGTCACTGTGGTCACACTGCACCCAGAACGGTGACATCAGACTACTGCTTGGCTTGTGTCGTAACAGCGCTCTCACAAACTCACCATGCCACGTGCCATCGAGCCGTGACGCAGGCGCGCGGAGGTAGGCGGTGCTACAGAAGCGTCTTACAGCTGCTTACCTCTGTTCAGCTGTCTTTTCCTCGTGTCCACCTCCATTTTAACAGCGTTTTTACAGTGTTTTGTACATTTACATCCCTTGCTCACCAAGGCACAAGCACAGTGGCTCCTCAAATTTGGACTGCAAGTCTGTTTGTATTTCTTTTTCCAGTAAATCCAGTCATATTACCTTTAAGTCACAATCCGTAAAAGCTTAATAATACAAATAAATGTGCATCGATCAATTTTGCGCTTAAATTCTGTAAGAGCTGTTGATGGGAGTCCCAATATATGTGTTAGCTTTAAGCTAGGTTAAAAGTAAAGCTCATTTGACATGATCTAATAAAAATATATAGTCTCCACAGACGCCTATTCAGCACTGACTATAAACGCAGGTTTAAAGGTGAATTTGGAAAAAAAAATGGTGCAATGAAGAGAATATATTTTAAGAGTAACAATAAATAACTGGAAAATTGTTTGTGCCTTTGAGAACTCGTAACTTGACTGTACGGGTACCTTGGGCTACGCGTAGTCAGTGACAAATTTATCAGCCATTCCACAGTAAAGTCACTTTTTTTTATCTCTGAAAAATATCTTGTTCCACTGAAACTCTTTCACATACTACAGTGTGGTACTGACTGCACAAAAAGGCTTTTCTTAAGGTTCCTTTGTCAAGTCACCTCCCCCCCAGAACTGTCTTAAAGAATAAAAGCAGGGATGTGATGGGGTATAACAGTGTATTCTCAGTGCCCCTGCGCCAGACCTGTCTTTTTCATCCCTCCGTTGGAAACAGGTAGACGAACCTGCAAATCTTAACCACTGTCAGAATTTGCACTATAATCATCGCTGAGGATTCTGTGAAGCTGCGATTCTTCCTTTTTCGAGGCCGCGGGATGAGGTGGAGGGGGCTTTCTGCAGTAAGACGAGGCTGAGTGACACGCTGCAGCGTTTCTCGCCGTGAATCTCAAACTAATGGTGTTATTGTAATCTCTCCAATCGCTTAACCTGGTCGACTCCTTTCACCCAACGTTATCTTAACATGCTTTTAGATTTTAAAAAAAAAGGCAATGTTTCGATGTTATTACGATAAGAACATATTATCGGAGTTGGTTATTCTCATGTGAAATACAAGTTTAACATAAGCGACAGTGTATTGACAGGGATGTGTCTGTGTTTCTACACTGAAGTTGCCTGTATTACACAAGTTTAAAAAGGATGTCAGTCATCCACTGAGAACCTGCTTGATGTCTCAAGCTTCTCCCATTTCTTCCAGGACCTTGCAGAAACCTAAATCACAGGGCACCATAGCTGTCTGTCGTTTCTGTAACTACTGTCATTTTGACTACATTTGAAATAAAGAATGTTGTTTTACTGGACTACCTGTTCCTTCAAACCAAGAGCCTGTTCTGCTACTCTTTTTTTCCCCTCTCTCCTTTACGCATCACGATGCTTTACATACCATTCTGTCTAGTAACTTAGAAAAAAAACACATATCTAACACACCCCAATACTTGTACTGTGTAAAGCTCCACTGCCTATTATCACTATTACTTTTTTGGTCCTCCCTCACCTGACAAGTTGTCACGCGCTGACTTTTATTATGGTGTATAGATTTACATTTTCCAAACATTTCCCGGCTTTTCTATTTTAAATGCACACAGCGGCGTGCCAGGTTCGGGTGGTGCCCAGGTGGGCAACCCCCAACGCATATAACACTTGGCTGTCATTCTGCGAACGTCACTTTGTGCATGTGCTGCCTGAGCTGAGAGAGCAGTTTATATTCCTTAAAGTTAGCGTTTTGACCGCACGTGCCGTCTGGGAGAGAAAAGCTTGACGCTGGATTAAAATATGAGGGGGCGAGAGAGAAAGAGGGGCTGGGGGGAGAGTTAGAGAAGGCCTGTCGGAGGCCTTACAGACAGAATCGAAACTCCAGCGACAAAACTCGCCCTGCTCAAGCTATTCATGCAAGACTGTCATTTAACAGCTGCTCCTTTACTGCGTTGTTCAATAGTTTGTAACGTGGTTTATCAACATTGGCTGCCTTTTTTTTTTTTTTTTTTTTTTTTTCGGTGAGGGCCCGGGTTTTTTTTNTGGTTTTACAGAAAGACAAAAATTGATTTTTTTTTTTTGTTTTTTTTCTTTTGTTTTTTTTTTTTTTTTTTTTTTTTTTTTTACAGTGAGCGCCCAGGTTATTTTTTGATGTACTGAAAGGAAAGCTTAACTAAAGTAAACCATGTGGATCCAGTAGGGAAGAAAGTCCAGTTTTACTGTGTTTGCAACCAAATCGCAGAAACAACTCATGGTCTCTCTAACCTACTGTAGCAAAACTCTGCAAACCACCCCCCAACAGCTCAAGACCCCCTGGCAACCTGGCAAATGTTTTGACTGCCTCCTGTCACCAGATTCTTAAGTTTATACAGGGTGAACCGTAAAGTCGACCATAACAGCATCGTATGAACATACAGTATATTGAACATTTGTAAGATGAAGGAAAAAAACAATTTACAAGTTGGTTTGGACCACGTTTGTTTGACAGTTTCTGAGAAGGACGTTTATGTGCTTTTTGACTCACCCTGTATAATGGGCGACAGGGGTGCATTATGGGATACTCAGGCTGCTGATCTGTACTGTATGTTGCTCAGCTACAGTTAGACGAAGAGTAGCCAAGTGTCCAGGCTGGAAAAGAGACACATCCTCACCCTCCCGCTGAGAAACGGCGCCGTTGTGGATGAGGGTCCACTGCAGTCAAGTCACCTGACACGCTAGTTCTGCTGCAAGATGGTTGACAGGTGGAGGAGAGTAAGGACCACCCCTTCCAGCCTCTGCAGCATAACACGCTGTCTATTCAAAATGCATCTGTTAATATGTAACAGTGAAGGATTCAGGCACATTTTCACCTTATTGTTTGTTTATATATTTATTAAAAAAACCTTCCTATACCTTTCCAAAACTGGCAAGCAGTACATACATCATCATTTTTTACATTAGTTACATACAGTATTGCAGCCAATGATTTTTTTTTAAATTACACATGGCTTAAAAATGTTACATTTAGGGAAGGAAATAAAATATAGAAAAAGATGCACACTAAAGTGATACTATAACGTTAGAAAATAATTGTCTTAATTTCCTGTATTTCCGTCTCAGAAGTACAGTTGCTTCAGCGCCGGGTTATAAGATCAATATTCATGATTTCAAACATGACATCACAAAGTCTCCTGCTTCAATTAAAAAAATCTGTTCAAAAATTTAACTGAGTATAGAAGTCGGTGAGTATAACGGTCAGAAATGGTAGAACAAATATCAGGTCTATAAACCCACCGAAGGCACATTTTTCCAGGTATTTGCTGCCAGCACACTTCAAATTAGCATGTCTGAATTTCCCACTCGCTGGGATGAAAACGGTTAAAAACGCTGAGTTTTCATGCATTTTACTGATATATTCTCCCCGTTTCACTTTGCAATTTAAATCACATCCTTTTGTTCTCTTCTGTAAACATCTTGGCAGCTGAGTGATGGATGTTTTTTGATACCGCTGTCGGCGCACCGCTGCGCTCACTTACATCTGTGTGGATGTCGTCTGAAGGAACAAACTCACAACACCTGTTCGAGGTAAAGTATAACCACACAAATGTGTGAACAATGTTCAGGTGTTGTTAATATTGCAGCAGTGATTTAAAAACAACTGAATACTTTCTTTACTCAGTAACTAAGTGTCATATGAACATGTGGCATATTGAGCACTCGTAAGATTAAGAAAAACTGGTTGGGACTACATGTTCACGTGATTGATACATTTATGAAGGTGTTCAGTCCTTTTTGAATCAACCTGTATATTAAAATACCAAAATGGTCCTAACTGAGTGACTCTGAATGTTTTCGCAGTGCATTTCAATACAGAATCCCTTAATGTGTAAGAAAGAATTGATGTTTTCCACGTAATATTAACTATCCTCCTTTTAAGTTCTATTTCTAAAGTTCTAAAGTTAAAGTATTTTCTAAAGTTTCTAAAGTAGTTCTATTTTAAGTAAAATTTTAAAAATTGTATTGTACATAGTACAGTTTTCAGGTTGTCTTGTTTTTGTCAATCTGTGAGCAATTTTGTTTACACTTTCGGTGGAGCCTCTTAAAAATATTCCTCACCTCGGTCTGTTGTGCCCTTTGGTCAAGGGCCTTGACCTTGTAAGTTTGCAGCTGAACACGTAGAGAATGTGAAAGCCATGTGTGAGTATGTGTTAAGCTGGTATTTAACAGTGGAAGGTAAAACAGAACTATGAATGTCCTGGAAGTACAACACAGTAACAGGGTAGGAGATGCCGGAGATGCGGATGGGTCATGTAAGCTGTGGTATGAAGCATATTCCAACAGTGAAAAAACGCAGTAAGAACATTGTACCTAGCAGGTAGCCATGACTGGGGGTGGCCCAATCCTGCAGTCCTGAGGGAGGTGAAGAATTCCGGACACTGATGCCATTTCCACCCAGTACAAATATAGCAATGAGCCTCTAGTTTATCCAGCCAAGAGAATCAAGAGTCTCTGAGGGCACCTCCGTTACACACCAAACACTTGCACTGAGCCTTCACAGAATAAGGCCTGAAAACCCCAGCAGCCATTATTGCCATCAACTGCTTGTCCAGTGGAGGCCTGCAGTGGTACATTCTGGAAGCATTGGGTCTGAGGCAGAGCACACCTGGGACAGCGCAATGGTCCATCACAGGGAAATCACATTCACTCATTCCCTTGCATACATAAACACCGTACGCTGTGACCAATTCACTTGAAGCGCATGCCTTTGGACTGAGAGAGGAAACCAGAGCATCCTCTGGAAACTCACGCGAACTTGAAAAAACTCCACACAGAACGAGTCAGATTCAAAGACATTGAAACCGCAGCCCAGAATCTATGATGCACCAGCACTAACCCCTGTCCACACTGAGACCAGGTTCACACCGGAACCAACAAGTCAATGAGGAAATGAGGTGCAGTGACCCCCCCCCACCCCCCAGCTCTTCTGTAGCGGGCTTTGCTTTTACTCTCTTGTCCAGTCAGTACCACCCAGGTCATCTGAGCCAGAGGACTTTTAGGCAAACCTGTCATGTTCCTTAAGGCATTTCTGTCCTTTTTTGGTATTTCGATAAATGGGATGGTTTTAAACGCGTGCATCTATGTCAATAAGAAAGAATTATTTACTGTGTAATGAGTTGGCACTAATGTTTTAGGGAATGCCGAAAAATAATACAGAATGTATGACAGGAGCAATTTATTATAATATATGCTTATGTGATGCTCCCTTCCACTGCTGCAGTAAACACATTAAAACAAAATAACAAACATCAAAATATTACCTGACTGAGGACAATGGACCTCAAACGGAAACAGTAACCCTAAAACCTATATTCAATTGTTGGAAATGAACATGGAAAACAACATTTTCCACCATTTCTTGGTTTTGCGCCCATCCTCATTTGTGTTAAATACGCGACGGCTGGATTAACACTATTAGCTTAGCAGACCGAACAAAGATCGGCAAAGTCAAAAGTTGTCACTCTCCCGAAAGGCTCATTTGCATGTTTTGAAATGGGCTCCATAAATCACATTCTTGACAGGTCAGAGACACTACTGTGCCAGTTGTCACCTCACCGCAGAGCAGTTGACGTTTCGGGTCGCGTGACCTTTGTCAAAGTGGGTATGGAGAGCAAAACGGTCACGAGGGTGGCGAGGACAAAATATTAGCTATTCAGCAGTGGCGTGGTGCTTTGCATAAAGTTGTGCACTTCACTCTTTGCTCACTGGATCTGAAAATTATTTATGGATTAAAATGGGTTACATAGTGCAGCTTCTTACCCAAAATAAAGTTTTTTTTTTTCTCCCCCACTTCTATAAATGACACAAACTCAACCCACAGGTTGGTCGGTATGGGAGCGGCTCACTGACTCAAGAGAAACACATTCTGACTCCCACACACTCGAGATGGATGGAAAGTAAATCATCTAGGCCATAAAATCTATATATAGAACACACTGTAAAAAGAAAAATAAGAAACATGGAAACTGGCGTTTTCCTTGTTCTGAGAGGAGACAGGAGGGTTTCACTCTGCTTTATGGACCACAAAAATGAAACACCTATAGGTTCTCAGATATGGCCCCGATGTGGTGGAATGACCTCCATTTGCATTCAAAAAGAGCCTAAAACCCATCTCTTTCAGATCAGTTTCTCTCCTGATCTCCTGACAGCTCCATAAATGACTTGCAAAACCACCTGCTACGGTTATCTGTATATTTGCTGTTTGAATGTCACTCCTACCAGCAGCTATTTGAGGGATGTGAACCAGCAACATGATGGTATCAGACTGACAAGTGGCGCTCTTATCATCCTGCGTCTGTGTCTAAAGACCTTTATCAGTTATTGGTGCACGTTTGGTTACTGTTGTGCAGCACTTTTGGCAGAACCGTCCCTAAATGTGAATGTGAGGCAGGTGATGGGCAGCAGAGAAAAATGCACCGCTGAAGACAACCCACCAAGAAGAGAAAATGTCTTTGAGAGCTGAGCTGAGTCATACACCTTGTGCTCAGCGGTTAAATCCCAGACCTGGAGACTCCCTACAGACTGCAGACACACATCCAGCCGAACACACTGCAGCAGCAGCTACTTACTGCCATCTAGTGGGTGGAATTTAACAATACAAAAGACAGCCCTCCAGCAGTACCTGTTCTGAATTCCACATGCCCTTCAATACAGGTAACAAAAATGTGGTAAAGTCAGCACTGGTACGTCACACCTCACGGGCTGTGGGTTTCGATCCAGCTCAGCCTGTGTGTAGTTGGCGTGTCCTCCCACACTCCAAAGACAGGTTGTGGCTGTGTGTACTTGCCCAACATTCTGTTTCCAGAATGGAATCCAGACCACCTAAGACTCAGAACAGCGTTTTTTTAAACAAACACAAATAAATAATATTGATAAACTAATCATGTCTTTGTGAGGTAGCAGAAGGTGTTGTCCTCTCCTCTGCTTCTCTCAACTTCAACTTGCTGAAAAACACCTATAAAAATAAATAAATCACCCCTCCTTCACGCTTTTCAACATTCGTTTTCTTTACCTTTTTCTGTCAAATGTCTCCTGGGACAGCAGTTTGCGTAGTTACTAGGAAAACACCTCATAACACCCTATAACTTCAAGGTCCAGGGTTCAAGTCACACTCCTGCTGTAGTTTCCTTGGTCGCGGGACTCGCCCTCAGCTAACAATAATAGAGCAGATTCTCATCGTGAGTAAAGCTGATTACATAATACTGCACGTCACCTTGGACACAGGTGTCAGCTAACTGGAGGATTATGACAAAGGCGAATAAGGTCTCTGTGAAACAGAAACATCTTTCCCTTCTGGAGGCCTGGAAATTTACATTTCCGTCAAATCACATGCATTGTTTCCCGGTCTGGTGCATAAAATTATACATCATTTCTCAAATTTAACTTCCTTGCAGATATGGAGAGATTTCATGAAAGGCTCCTCAAAAGCAAACACATTTTCACTCGACATGCTCTTTACTATCTGAGCGCTGATCTTACAGGTAATAAATCACCTGGGATCTCAGGGGCACAGAAGTGAATCGCTAAAAGGAGCAGGACTCAGGTTTCCCGGCACCAGCGTCGCCAAGTCTGCGTTAAATAGTCATATTCAGCACAAACTCAACATGCGGCTCAATCCAATACCCAGTCCGTTACCAGCTGGAGAGCCGCAGAAACGCAAAATCAGCTGCAGGCAGAGCAGAGGCTAGAGACCTGTATCTGGATCACGAACATCTGTAGAGGAACTGCATCGTCAGGACACCAACAAACAACGGGAATTTATTTGGGGTTGAAGCCTGTCCTCCTCTCGCTTCCAGCACCTCTGTCCCCAAACTGCATGGTGTGGACATGCAGTTCAGGGTTAAAGTGAACCAGTAAAAATGGAGCTGCCGGTCTGGCGTCTGAATGTCTATTTAACACCATGTTTCAGAGCAACCAAATGACTGAATGAAACAGGTCCTTAAAAATGCATCTATATATATACAGGACCCCCCACCCCCACCAATTCAGTCAGAGTGAATGCATTCTGTGAGCATTTATTATTCATGAACATTCCTAATGACAGAAGGAAATGCATGTAGAGAAGAAAAACTATACAGCATTAAAATTCAGAAGACGATGAAAAAGCTTTGGGGAAAAAAAAAAAACCCACACATTCCATTTTGTTGAAAGACTGGCAAGATGAAAGGGACAATTCTTTTTTATGACAAAGCAGTTTTCAGTTTTAAGCGAGAGCCAAACAAGCAGAGGGGTTCATCTGTGACCGTCCGTGGGCATCGAACCATTCAACAAGTTACACTATGAAACTCGTTTCACAACTTCTCATTCACGTCCTCTACTTTTTTCTGGCACGGCAGACAGTTTCCCCATCCACAGTACCCAAAAATATCTCACAAAGTCATCAGTAGAGTCTCAGAAAGGAAACAGCACGTATGACAGTTCTTCCTTTTAGTAACAACCTTAAATTTTCCCTCAACCACACCTGGCAATACAGAACAAGTGCTCCCTCTGCATTTTGCCTCTACAGAATATATAGTTATGAATACTATACTCATCTTGGAATGATATGCATTTTACATTCTACAGTTTGACAAAAAAAAAAAAAATCAAAAACATTTGACAACCATTAGGAAATAAAAGACACAAAACCCCAAAACAGACATTTTGACAAAATAATTGAAGTTCATCTCCGTGTAGTACCAATAATATGACCAATCGATTTTAAATAATATGAATAAACCAGCACTTGGACAACATCCAACATAAATGATTTTCATTTAACAACATTTTCCATTCCTCTGAGACTGTCTACCAGCACCTGGCTACAGGATCCAAGCATCCATCAAAAAGGCAGACACCACTCAGTCCTGCTGTTATTTGACAGCTCAGAAACTTATTTGATTGAACAAAAGGCTTTTTTGAAAAGTTGTGCTTTTTGAGAGATGCTGCAGGTGACAATCGTGACAACCTCACTGTAAGCACAGCACGATGAAACCACCGCAACCTGAG
Source organism: Arapaima gigas (assembly GCA_900497675.1). Classification (NCBI taxonomy): domain Eukaryota; kingdom Metazoa; phylum Chordata; class Actinopteri; order Osteoglossiformes; family Osteoglossidae; genus Arapaima; species Arapaima gigas. Next base: position 380,109 of record UFQX01000271.1, on the reverse strand, counting down.
TTTATGTTCCAACTGCCATAAAAACAGTTGCTGTACTTGGACGGGGTCAGGTGGGCGAGGTGTCTAAACAGGTCCCTCCCTGGACGGGACCCACGTTACATTCAGAAGGGGAGGACAGTGTTTCTCTGAGCAAGCTGCCAGCACCACCGCCGAAACAAAATACCCAGAAACAGCTGATACACAGTATGAGTAACAGCACACAACATAAACACGGAAAAGGACACAACACGTCACACAACAGCAGAAAGTTTCTAACCTGTCGCTTCATTTCTTGCTACATCTCATTCATCAGAGCTCAGCCTATCACCCTCTGTGTTCTCAAGTGACTTTTTTTAACCTATTAAATCTTGATGCTTAAAATAATAAAACATTTTCATCCCATGAAGTCTAATAAAATTTTAAAAAATGAAAAATGAAAAAGAAAAAAAAACAAACACAAGACAATGTATTGAATAATATACTCAAAGCTAAACGTCACAATGACTAGGTCACGAGACTATGCCAAATATCTTCAAAGATGGCCAAACCGCACACCACTGTCTTCAAACACCGCACACACCAGGTCTCCAAATCCACTCCAGCACGGCCACAACGTACTCCCCCATGGATTCGGCAAACATATGTTTACGATGTTTGCACTAAATTGAAAGCTTTGATACGTCACTTACCTCAAGTGACCTCACGTGACCTGAGCTGAGACCTTTCCCTGCTTATTCAAAACAAAAACATGGCTCATCTTAACTACTTCACATTTAGGGTTTGATACCCACACCAAAGTATCCTAGTGTACATTACGGGTGTTACAGCACCCCCTTTTTGGGAGGCTAATGTGCAGAAAGAAAAGGCTAAGTAAGGGCTGGTAGGTTCTTAAGTGCTTGGGGAAGACTGGAGCGCCACACACACACGCACGCACACGCACAGCAGCTGTGGAAACCACTTCGATAAAAGCAGGAACTTGAACCCGACTCGCAAAGCTTGTGTTTGTGGACCTGACACCACAGGCTCGGTGACACCCGATTGGAACCTGATAGTCCCACAACGACCCATTAAACTTAGCAGTTGCACTTCATTCAAATTTAACATTCAGTCACTGAAAGATTAATTAGTTAATAAAATAATAATACAGCATCATAACGTGCCCTCAGGCAGTCGAGTAACAACATGGGTTGGTGTCACAGTCCTTCACATGAACACAGAGATTCAGTCTAAAACCTGAGTCTCTAACAAGCTTCTCCGTTTAGGCCTCTTAACACTTAGTGCTAAATCTGTAACTTGGGAATAAAAACCAATCTCTGTGCTGCTGCTCCAAGCCTCTAGGGTGGATGGTGTGAATTTTGGCCTGGAATTTTGCTGCAACTGCTTTGATCCTACCTCTCATTTGACTATACATACATACGTTGCTTTCAGTAAATGCCATGCAAACATAAAACCGGGGCATCAAAAAATTGGAGAGCACTCAGAGAATAACTGCAAGCAAAGCTCAGCGGTCCCTCTCTGGTGATGCATGGCGGCTGGGTCTTCTCCGAAGGTCAGTCCATCAGGACCAGAATCCTGACAGAGGAGGGAGGAGGAGAAAGATGTCATTAACCTGGAGGGTCACCTGGAGACATCATTAGACATGCTTACATTCTGGTTCCACAGAACCTGTTGAGGCCAAAAATAATTTTTTTTTTTGGTTGCAATACATACTGACACACATCTTTCCAAAACATTTAAATTCAGTCCATTCCTACAATGTTGTTTGTGCAAAGTGTCACACTTTGCAACACTAACATATACAGATCTGCGGGACATTCTATGGAATTACGTCAGGTTCACAAGTGTGTGTGAGTCTTGCCAGCGTGAAACAAGTTTGTCTTGATTTTTAATGAGAAATATTATTGATGCCATTCTTTACTGCAGCATGAAGTGTACGTTTCACTTTTGAGGGCATTGTACACTTTAACCATGATACTGCAGTAATTATGAAATGTCATGATTTATGATATATGCCATTCATTAGGTATTAGGAATAGATTTTGCTACAGATTATTCTCAGTTTGGGGTCATTTCTGATTACAAGAAGCCAGTATGTTTCTTTCAGGACAATAAATAAAAGAGGTGTTATCGGAGTCTCTGTCACAAGAGCTCCAAATGTAAATTGCCAGTGTGCCCAAAGCACACAGAAGCAATCTGTCAGAAATATGTCTGTCTCCTACTTTAGGGAAAGAGCTCTGTTACTATGGACAGAACAGGAGTCATGGCAACCTTGTGTCTGTTACCTGTAACCAGGTGCATGTAATAAGGTTACTATGGTATCTAATGCTAAAGATGTAGATGTGCCACCGTCTCCAGTGAAAAAAGAACTGGTGCGGTTCTGCTTATAACATATCAATATTCGGTCACTACTCTCTGTAGTGGCAGGTAAATTATAGTGAATTTTATCATTGATATCAATCTTTGAAGTTATTTTTCCATTACTACGTTTTTTTGCTTATTATTCATCTATCCATCCATCTATCTTAAGCATGTAAAGCTTCATACAAATGCTTTGGCTTGAAAAATAAACTTGTTCCCACATTTTCTCATTTCTTCGGGTTATACATTTTATGTCAAGGCATTATTATTATTATTATTATTATTATTATTATTATTGATATATGGGTACTTAGGGCACACACTAGAGCATCAAATTTTGCAGTTTTACTATTGTTGCTGCTGTCACTTCGATGTTTACTCATGGCAAATAATATACTCGTCTTGGAATGATATGCATTTGTAATCGACTTATTTGTGTCTATGGATAACTACCTCGAATTACATTCCGTGGTTTAGCTCTACTCAGCTTTAAACGGTTAATGTTAAATCCATCTTAAGACTAGTCCCTTCATTGCAAAAAGAAGGAAAAGACTGCCAATAGATCTAATCAATATTTAAATGTAATGTGTTTGTAAGTGTGTTTCTGATGGCTCAGTGGGCTTCATCCAGAAGCGTTAAATCGTCACAGCTTTGGTTAGGAAGCGACAGTAACACAAGTTCACTCATTTCCGCCACTTTCAACTAGCCAAATAAAAGCGGCGATGAAAATAAGATTTACGGTTTTTCGTTACCCGTTTTTCCTCTGGTCCTGCTCAGTTATTGTGAAAACAATCAAGAATTTACCCTTTTGTCTACTGACCTCCCATCTGCCTAGCACCCTATGATTCTGGAACAGATTCCAGACCACCATGACCCTCAAATGGAAATGGATGGAGGGATGGATAGACAGATAAATCAAGACTTATTTCAGCTTTATGCACTTCATCTTTAATCTTCTGTTATTCATTGACACAACTAACAACTAGGCTCCATGATGGTCAAATTGGCCATGAAGCTCAGTATGTTTACATCCTCCATCATGCCTTTCAATAAAGCAATTCAACCTGCACTAGTTAAGCTAAGAATCAGAAAAAGAGGTCTATACCTGGTGGAGAAAGCCTCTCACAGTTGTACTGGTGTTCCTAGTTGGTGCTGGCTGGGCACTGTTCCCCATTACTCGTCTCTGAGGACCCCATGGGAGTGAAGAAATGCTCAGTTCACATCAAAACGAAAATGCCAAAAAAATAATTTCTGAACTCCTGTAAAATGCAATGTAAGGATTTAGAGGCTATGACAAAGTAAATCTTTTCATTTTATTCACTTACTCTGGGAATTATCTAGTTCCATAGTTTTCACGGGCAAAATGCTGCAGTTCTGCTTTGGTCTGGCCCCCAGATCTCGTCCATCAAGCGGGATGCTGGCTGGCTTTCCGTTATCCAGAACCTTGGAGTTGTCCACCACCTCATAGAAGCTGTTCTCCTCCACCACCATCTGCTCAACCTTCTCAATGAGTTGAGATAGCTGGGGGTGCTCTCCAAAGATGTAGTTGTTTATGACGTGATAGCGGTTCTTACACCGCTCTAGCACCTGGCGCAGGTCGCGGCCTTCACGGTGAATGTGGCGTTCGATGGGTATGTTCCGCTGACCCGGGGCCCAGGCAAACACCACTATGGTGTGGCACCAGACACGCTCTCCAAAGAGAGCCAGGTTTTCTTCCATGCGGATCTTGTCCATCTCGGTGAACATGCCCACAGGGATCACAAGGAGGAATGCATGAGGCCCTGGTGAACACATGGAAGGGGCCCGCACCATTTCCTGCTGGTAGGACACCGGGGTGGGTTGGGAGGAGAACCAACCCGGAGTGTCCACCACGATTATCCGGCGCCCGGCCAGCTCCGTCTCACGCTTGACGCAGAACTCGGCTGCCCGCTCCAGATGGAACTCCTCCCGGCCCAGGATGGTGTTACCTGTCAGACTCTTCCCAGGCCACCTCCATCCCAGAAGCACAAGCCTGAGCTCCTGCAGGTGCTTGGCATCTGGGTCACAGGCTTCTTCACCTGGGAGCCAAATTTCAAACAGATTGACAGAGCACGAAAATCTCATTACTGACGTCACAACAGTGTCAGGATTAAAAAAAGCCTTTTTTTTAGTGTGTCTGAATTTTTATAAAATAAAATTAAACCCTGAAAATCACCTCAAAAAGGACCCTCCTATATAAATGAGTAAATTAACTGTAAGAAGCTCAATAAAGCAACTTGACATTGTTTGGTGAATGAATAAAAACAAATAATATCAATAGCTTTGTAGCAGAGGTAACAGTCCTCAGATGATGTTTATTTCCACTCTGATTTTTTCAGCTGTGTAACCCTGGTTCACAGGTGTTCCTGTAAAGCTCTGCGCAAAACTCCACATTTGCAACACACAAGTATTGCAGCAAGACTGCAGTTAAAACAACAAACAAGAACTTCACAACAGAGCATGGGCCTTCAAGTTCTCTACACACTGCTGCGTGGCAGCTAAAGTTACACAATTTAGTTCTGAGAAGTAAAACTGATAAAATACTGGTGTACCAGTTTCCTCCATACCAGGAAATCACCATCAACTCACAATGACATGACAGATTATACTATGATTCTCCATTTTATTCCCTGCTGCCACTTTGGGCAAGACAGCACTAACCAATACATTTTACACTCCTCAGTTCCTCTTCATTTCACTTATTACCTTGTCACTCATATAATACCACCATTAAGCTATTACTCCACAAGTGTTTTGCAGAAAATGTGAGTGAACAAGTCACAAGTCAGACTGGGTTTACTGACACCCTTTCAAAAGCAAACCTGAATGTTTAACTTAATGTACCTCAATAACTAACTTGAGTTTTAACTCAATAAAAATTAATATCAGATAAATGATTTAGCCTTAAACACTCCCTATGAACAAAAACCAGAACTTTTTCCTATCGAGACACTTCAATTTTGTGATAGATTTTAAAGGATTACACAAATAAGTTGCTTTACACATGTATAATACACGTGTTTCCATATAATGTGACCGATGAGTCAGACGCTTCCAGACGCTTGAAACAGAGGAAAGTTCGCTAAATAAAGGCGTAAAACTTCTTCACTGGGGCATTTTAACGACTTTTAAAGCCTCATCTTTCCGGAGCTCCAAAAAGCAAACTTCTCTTTATAATTCTACTTAAACTGAAGTTTAAAAACGGGACGTGCGTGTGACACTGGAGGACACGAGAGGGAGGCGCCAAGTTTTCCCCACAGTCTTCAGACAACAAACATTAACCCATAACAGAAACTACTGCTAATAGTTTACTTGTTACAGAAATTATTATTTAGAGGATCAGTTAGGTTTCTGTGTATAAAAGCAATCCGTGTCGGGTGCCGCTCACAGCCCGCGAGCATCTCAAGACACACCGACGTCACCGCGCGAGGGAAGAAGCGTCTTCTGAGGAGTGACGGAGCAACAAAAGTAAGACGGAGCCTGTGTGGCCCGGCGGCGCTAACGGCGTGACTGCCGCGCAGCAGCTCCTTCACGTGTTCCGCGGAGACACGCAGAGGGACAAGGCGCGCACTCACCCGCACGACGCGCCGGTCGCTCCGCCGCCATGGTCTCGCCGTCACTGCCTCGTGCGGGTGCTCCCGTGCGGATTTCCTGCTCTGTTGGCAGCAGGTGGGACGTGCGAGCTGCGCATGCGCGTGGGCTGGCGTGCGGTTAAGCACGTGCGCCGAGTTGTGTGCGCGTGCTAAAAATAACGAAAAACTTTTTGTTTTCCCTGTTTCAAAGCCGCAAACTAAGGCGGTGGTACTCCTTGGTAAAAACGGGGTTCCTGTATTTAAAAAACAACAATGAAATATGTAAATAATATGAAAATGATTTTACTTTAGAAGCGTCGATGGCCAGTGGTGTTTAGAGCAGCCGTGCAGGATACACAAGAACTTTCAGTAAGTAAAAGTAAAATGATGTACCAATGAGTCGCAAAAAAAAACTTTACTGAGGTAAAATGAGAACCACACAGGAGATTGGTTCATAGTGAAGCCCATTGTTTAGCTCAGTCGGTTCCAAAGGCCTGGCAGCCTTCCAATGTGCCCAGAAGAAACCAGAGCAGGATGGAGGGAGTGGAGGAAAGGAAGTCAGGGAAAGACCTGACTCTCCCGGTTGCCACTCCAGCACTGAACAAAATGGTTTATTGAGGTTTCTTGAATAGCAACGTGAATTTAACAAACCTGGATTTATAGCCTTTTTTTCAATGCATACTGTATTTTAGGATCCACTACTGGAGAAAGGCTTTCAAATCCTCCACTACATACCACTGGGGCATTTTGCAGAAGAACTGCCAAGGTGTACAGTTTACCTCCCAAATCCTACCGAAGAGATGTAGCCCTAAAAGGTAAAGCCACTGAAAGTAGTTTTAATTTTACCAAAATTTAACAAATAACATCCCCAAAAAGACGCAAAAGTCGGTTTAAACAAAAAACATAGCAGGATATAAAGCAGATGAAGTATCATTTAGATTTATTCAGATAACCTCATAGAATACACATCATCATTAACATCTAGACAAAGATTGGAACAAAATGGATTAAACTTAACATTCCAGCAGCTAGAATTGGCATAAATTAATTCATAACTGTGTTTTTAACATTTTCTTCCTGCAGTGTAAACAGCAATATTATAGCAAAGTGCATCTGACCGTTTTCAGATATTTTCAGCAAATCCAGCGCTCCACAGTTCTCTGCTTTTTTGGTCCATAGTTGTACCAAAGCTGGACTACAAAAGTTATTACATTCTTATATCACAATATAAAAATAGTAGTAAGTTTAAAATAATTTACTAATGTTACTATGTGATTTGGGTTTTTTTAAAAGATAAAGTTGCATTCTGGTAATGGATTTTTTTTTACATAACAGGAATAATTTTTCCTGTTCTTTGCGCATCAATATTGAAGCACATTGCAAGAAATGAAGCACACTGAAAGAAGTTTGTGACAATAGCTAATCTGCTACACAAAGTGTTGTAAATCCTTTTCCTCCTTATTTTTTAACACATTGCACATTGGTCGAGTTCTCCAGTTTCTTTTAAAATTTCCACTACATTCATATGTTCCTAAAAATGATGTTACCGTTTCCATGTAGCAGTGAAATTTTGCACGAAAGTTGCAGTCAACCGGGTTAATATCCCTGACACTCCACTTAAGACCAAACAAACTACATTGACAATAACATCATAAGAAACTTGATAACAGAGACAATTAGTCTGATTGTGAGGAAGTGAAATAACAGGAACAGCATCACTGGTACGCGGACCACCGCCTCACAGATACTTCTTCTAAAAAGAATTAGGCTTGAATAAGAGTGGAACTGTTTTTAACCACTTTTCTCCAGTCTGTTGCCTCTGCTTCTTCTTCCATCATCTCATCCACTCTTTCCATCTCCTGTCTCTCCTCTCTTCTGTTTAACTCCTTTCTTTGTTCTTTCTCCAAATGGCCCTTAATTGTCTTCTCCTTAGCAGGAATCGCCAACATTTTAACCAGAGCCTCCTTTACACTAATCCGTGTTTCCCCCTCTTTATTCTTCTTCCTCCTAGCCTCATGCCCTCGTGCTGCCACCTCCTCCTCCTCCTGTCTCCCATTCACCTGCTGTATTTCATCTCCCTCTTCCGCCACATTCTGCTCTCGTCGGTGTTTTCTTCTCAAATTCCTTGTTTCCACCTCAAAATCCCAGTCCTTCACCCCATGCTCCAGCTCTTCGTCCAACCATTTTCGTGCCTCCCTCTCTTCCCTCTCTTCCTCCATGGCTTCCTCTATGATTGCATTCATTTCTTCCATTCTGAACTTCCTCATGGCTCTCTTGATCTTTTGTTCAACCAGTTCCAGGATTAACATCCTTTCTTGTCTCAGACGTTCCTCCATCTTCAAGGTTTCCTGTAGAAGACGGGCTTCTAGCCTGTCTTCTAGATACTCCTTCCATTTCATTCTGATTTGTTCCTCTGCCATCTTACTTCGAATAGAGAGGTACTAAAAAGCAAATCATGAGTTAGAACCAGCCACATATTAAATGTTCCCTTAATATCACCCTCAACTTCCCCACAACTATATTGTCCTTTGTGTCCTGCCTTATATTCTGCTTTCTCCCTTTCTCACGCTCTTTATCTGTCTTTCTGTGAAAGCTGTGAAAACATTAAAATATAGATTGTCAAAGCATAATCTGACTATTTACTAAATAGATGTAAAAAATTCAGTGTGTGTATCTGACAAACACCTTCATCCAAAGAAATACAATTAATTCTAATTAAATACAATACAGGTTAATTCTCACCGGAAACATTCAGGTTATGTTAGCAACTATAAAAGTGCTCTGCACAAAGTACAACGAAAATATGATATATATTTATTTCTGTATTTATAAAATTACTAATCAAATAAAAGGGTTAGGGTTAGCAATTAATGCTAGCATTAACGTTAACATTTTTTAACAACATTTCTTGCAATATTGTCCATTGTCCAAGTCATTTATGATCTCCCTCCATTTATCCTTGTACAGCATTAAATTCTTTGTCTTCCTAAATATTTTGGCTTAACGTGCACTTTTATGTTCTTAATAGACATTCACTCACTGACAATGAGTGTTTGCCATAGTGGCAGACATTTATTAACATACATCCTTTTGCACGAAAAAATAAGTTTGCACATTGCTATAATTTGCAAACCTGTATAACTTTAATCATCTAACAACTGAACTTACCAGCTTTACCTTCAGACTGGCTGTATTTTCCTGTTTCCCACTTATACGTGCATCTGTTTATTGTAACTATGACAACCTCTTTCTGATGTCATAATGCATTGTGATGTCATGCTTGATAGTTATAATGTTCTTGTGTATGAAGTAAAATGTGTGTTGATAAATGAATCAGGAGTCTTTTATGCAGGATAACATTGCCAAATAATGGAATATTGTGGAGGGTTTTGTAAGAGCGGTTATGACATTTTCTTGAAATGCGCTATAGAATCAATGTTCTGTGAGAAAGGAAGGAATGTTTATATTTAGTTATTTGGCAAACAATTTTATCACAATCAGCCTATCGTATAAAATTATACAAAGCCAATTATCTGAAATGTTTGTGGTTTTTCTCTGTGAACCGTTTATGAGCATTTCTGTTTTGTCTGTGATATACGCCACGTTATGAACGTAGAGATTGGTATACGCGGGCAGGCTATTCACCCTTTCAGGTGTCCCAGAGGGCATGTGAGGGTAGGAATGAAGAATGGAGACTAAATGGTGAGGAAAAACCTGAACATGGCTTTTATACAGAGAGAATTTAATAGTTAAACACATGATTTGGTTAAGATGTGTTGGCCAATTGTTGTGTGCAAGCTCCATTTGCATAGTTGAGTTTGCTTCATGTGAAGGTTGTAGACCTTGGCAGCCTGAGGTATACACCAGAGCTGTGGACCTGATCTCTCCGAACATCAACCAGAGCTTAATTTTCACTCTGGGAGTATGTGGAATACTGCAATGGTCTGGTGTCCCGTCTAGAGTGTAGTTTCATGGCCTGGTGCCTAGAGATTCTGGGACTTCTGACCACCGCAACCCTGAGCAGCATAAAGGAGTTAACGATAATGGATGGAGTTTGTGAAGCACCACCAAGTTTGTGGAACACTGCCAAGTGAACAAGGAAAAAGGATCTCTGGGCACCATCTTAGGAATGCATGGGGCATCAAGTCTCAGCATGGTGTTTGGAGACATGTTTTAGAGTACAGTTCTCTGCAATTCAGGGACACCTCCATAACACCAGGATTTCTGCAGAAAAGTCTATTGAATGTACTGTTACATTTTTTGCACTCCCTATTAATGTTCTGAAGAGTGAAAATATGTGATTTTGCAGCAACGGTTATGTGATGGACCCAGACACAAAGATGCAGTATTAATATTTCATCTGTTCCTTTAGCACATCCCCCAGTCCATGGTAGCATACAATGTTAGCTTTGTATTCTAAGCTGCTAATTCTAACAACTATTGATTCATTTATACTGCTGGGTCATTTTTATTGGAGCAAGAGGATCAGTGAGGATCTTTCCCAAATCAGGATTCCAAATCAGGGATATTTGCAGAAAACAGCTGTTTTGTGTAGTCAAAGAAAGGTTCTTTATAGTGTTATAAACAATTTCCTTGACATTAAAATAAATTTAAAAAATGAATTTGAACTGTTTGTGTTCTAATGCATTTTATAGGTGCAGTATGTTTGGAGAAGTACAGTGACCATACTGTATACACACACACACACACACACACACAGATCCTCTACTTCTTCTCAGTTCATCATCATGACAACAAACCCTAAGGCCTTTATTAGTATATATTTATTATACATGCTGCCTAGATCAGTTAGATAGAAACTGTAGGTCATACGTGACTGGTAAAACCTTTATGTAGATTGAGTGTTTAGTATTTACATTGTGCAACTATGGTGATAATAAGAATCACAGAGGTGTTGTTGTTTTATACCATGAAAAATTTCACATCGGGTTTGGGTTAAATGACCACCCACATTCATATGCACACATTAACATAAAAGTTCAGTTGTGGGGAACTTCCCCAGAAGTTTCCACATTAGATTTATTCTAGTGTTGTCTCTCACTACTACAATTCCAACCATATAAATGGGTAAAACTGTTGCTTAACATAAAATTTCAACTGCATTTCAAACTAAGTTCAAAACATTTAACAACAGTTAGACATTTAATAATCTTGGCATAACAGGAGACACATGATACCAGATATCTTAGATAAGTTATTGAAAGACCAAAATAATCAATGGGACCAGTCAATGTTGTGAGGTTACATGCCATCTTGTACTGCATGCTGGGTCTGATGTATGTTTTCAGGCATCTTTAATGCTTTCATCCATTCATGAATATGGAGAAATCTAATAAAAAAGAGGGGGGGGGATCTGTTAGTGTGAGAAGAACAAACCAGTCATGTTTTTACATCAACCTGTTACCCATCCAAGTGCTTCTTATCTGCAACCTCAGACATGATTCTGTCACCTCAACTAATACTGTACACTGGTGAACCTGCCTCCACTGTTGACCATAATACATGGACAGCGACAGTATGTCCTCTCTCGTCCTGCTTGGTTACCTGTGTGCAGCTTTGGTTTGCTCATCGCCAGCAGCTTCAGCTCCTCCCTGTTCCTCTCGGTTTGTTCAGGGGTGAGAAGAGGTCCAGTCAAAGAGTGCTCCATGATATCTTCTCTGTCTTTCCATCTGATTCCTATGAGCTCTAGGATCGCTTTCTTTGTGTCTTCCATCCATGTCACTATGTCGTGTGCTCTGGCTCCGTTCCGCTGCTCCCTCTCTTTCACCAACTCCTCTATTTTCTGCTGTCTGGCACCCATCCATGTCCTACTCACGTCACTCCTCATTAGAGACACTTCCTTCTTTCTCTCTTCTGTCCCCTCCCAGTTCTCTTCCATCATCGAGTTCATCTCTTCCTCCATTTCCATCACCCTCCTCTTTCTGTTTTGCCTCTCAAGTTCTTGCCTGTCATTGATCTCCACCTCTTTTTGCTCAGGCATTTTGACCACAGACTCCTTTACTGTGATTTTCTTTCCCCTCACTTTATTCTTCCTTCTCCCAGATTCTTCCTGCTCCTGCAACCCCATCACCTGTTGTATTTCCTCAACCACTTTCTGCCACATTCTGTTCCTTTGCCCATTTCTCAGATCCCTTGTTTCCACCTGCAAATCCCATTCTTTTTCAGCTACTCCTTCCACCAGCTGTTTGTCCAACCATTTCCAAGCATTTCTCTGTTCTTTCTCATCTTCCCCGGCCTCATCTCTGCTTGTACTGCTTTGTTTATTTCTGAAATTCATTGTTCTCTTCATCTTTTGTTCAACCAAATTGAGGATCAACATCCTTTCTTGTCTGAGACGTTGCTCCATCTTTATGGACTCCTGCAGAAGTCGAGCTTCCAGCCTGTCCTCCAGATACTCCTTCCATTTGTTCCCGTTTTGTTCCTCTGCCATTACCACCTGAAATGGAGAGATGGTGGGAAAGAGCAGATTGTGAGTTAAAACTGGTGACATCCAAACTATGACCACGTGTTAATATTAATCACCGGCACAAACATATTGCTGTATGGGTCTTACCAGAGGCAACTTGTACACCTGAGTCACCAACTACACTGAAAACCTCCACATTGCTTCCTGTTGTCAGTCTGTGTCTCGCTGTTATGACTTACAGTGACTTCACGCTTAGTTTCTGTAAGTGTGACATATGTGTACAGTGGCTCAACTTACAGACACTGCTGCATAAGGACTGATCACTAGCACCACTGACCACCTCCCACAGTATCACCCTCACCATTGTTTGCACTGATTTTTCCTACCCATTTTTTTCACGCATTTATGTTCATCTACTGCTGTAATTTAACTGTTTGTCTACAAATTATAGGTATCAACTTACCTATTTAGGCATATTGTCTATATACCTCAATTTTTTGTGTTTGTTCAGTTCATTATTTCCTAGGAAAAAAATGCACTACATTTTCTCTTTCTCGCAGAATGACCTTGTCCCCATTTTGTTCATGATGCCACAACAACTAAGTTACAGTTAGTAAAAAATATACTGTATAAACAGTGTTCTTATTCAGTTAGGTCCCGTTAAAAGAAGTTTAAACTGACAAAAAGTGAAAATGCTGTAGCAGCAGGGATAGTAGAGCCTTTAAATGACGTGCCATAAAGTATGTTTGTACTATTTTATGTATAAGAACATTATGTGTATTGTTTTGATGTATTTTTTAGTGTTGATGACTTACTGAGGTGGGATATTTTTTAGATTTGTTTACAATATTTTTGCCTGATCCAGTGTGTTTTAGGCTGCTGTAAGTACCTGTAACAAAAGACCTGGTGCGGACCAACCTTCTCTAGGTCATCTGTTGCCACAGTGCTGTCCCTACGCTTTTGTTCAGCTCAGAATTTTGACCGATTAACGTACAGCCCTCACCCTCTCGCCACTTTCACCTTTGATTGTTTACTTTGGTCTCCGTGGTAACAAGACACGCACTACATGTATGCCTACTCTTTATTGACATTAACACCTAGATGTGTAAAAACAGGTCGTACTGATTCATTTAATGGAAATTTCACAAAATTGAAATATTGATGCAATATGCATAGGGGGATTTTGGGGGAAAAAAATAACATTGGTATGCCCAGTATTTTAATTCCTATTCAGAGGACCAAGTGTGTATTTAACCTATTTTGAGTACTCATGTATTTTGAATGAATAAAAGAAACATTTGAGTTGCTTTTGACCTTTAATTGAAATTATTCAGCTGACACGTTTATATGAGTGATTTACCAACATTTACCCATTTCAACAGAAGGGATTTTAATTTACCACCTCCCTTCTCTGTATTCGTACCACATTCATCATCTAAAGCTTTTTGGCTTAGCGTTGGTTTATATTTCTAATACAGTGCCAGGCATCTAAGGGTGTCTTAGGAGAGGCAGGACTATTACTCTAATACTGTGTATAATGCTGTATGTTCATCAGCACAGTAGCACTTAATTCACCTGCCTATACTTACCAGCTCTACCACTCAATGCATCTTGCATTTTATCACCCACAAATATACGTGTCCTTCTGTTTATGGTAACTATGAAACACCTTTCTGGTATCATCGTAAATTGGTAACTATAAACTATGATGGCTTTGTGTACAAGGTAAACCCTTTCCTATTATACAGGTATTGATTTCTATGGACTTCAAGAACATGACCACTCAGCCAGGGGTGGAGACTTGGACCCCGGTTATACAGAGAAAAGTGTCTGATAAAGGAATGTAAATAATGTGAATGTAAAGGTAGGGAGTTTTCAGTCAGCTCTGTCCCACTACTCACAGTAGGTGGCCATACCTGCATGCAGGCTGAGGATGCTGGGGACAGACAATGCTGTCAGGGTCCTGACACTAGGTTTTCAGGACTAAATTAGGTTTGAATAGCAGGAAGGGGCTATTGCAGAATATTATGAGTGGTCATTACGTAAAAAAAGGACATTTTGAGGGCCTTTCTGACAATAGGACATAACCACAATGGCCAGTCCTGTGCTTAGCTAGACTAACATTGACTGACATTCTCCTCTGCCTTGTGTCTTTTAACTGAGCTCTTCAGTGACCACTGATTCAAGTGGATTAATGTTTACAGAAAAGAATGTGATCCAGTAACCAAGGAAAAGCTTCCATCTCAATTTCATACTGCAAACAAAATAACATAAGGCATAATAATAAAGTCTCACATATTTGTCATCTTAACAACAAAAATGATCTTACTTGGTTATGCTAACCAAATCCCTAGCAGCTTAGATGCTGTATGTGGCGTTAGTTCCTTTATAGAAAATTTGGACAATAAATCAAATAAAACCAGATTTATTGTCAGAAAATGCCTGAGAAAGGGCTTAAGCCTAAACCTGGAAAAACAGCCCCAGACCATTATTCCTCCACCACCAAAACTTTACAGCTGGCCCTATGCATGCAGGCAGGTAGCATCTCCTGGCACCTGCCAAATCCAGATGCATTCGTCAGACTGCTAGATGGTGGAGCATGACTCATCACTGCAGAGGATGCATTTTTCCTGGTCTAGAGAGCAATGGCAGTGTGCTTTACACACCAGCTGACCTTTGGCACTACTCATGGTGATCTTAGGCTTGCTCAGCCATAGAAACCAATTCGTGAAGCTCAGGACAAACAGTTCTTGTGATGACGGTGCTCCCAGAGGCAGTTTGGAACTTGGTAATGAGTGTTACAACCAAGGACAGACAACACGCTCCGACACTCAGGGGTCCTTTTCTGTGAGCTCATGTGGTCTCCTGCTTCGTGGTTGAGCCGTTGTTGCTCCTAGACATCTCCACTTCATAATAACAGAACTAATGGTCGACCAGGGCGGGTCTAGCAGGGCAGAAATTTGACAGACTCATTTGTTTGAAAGGTGGTGTCCTATGACAATGCCTCTGTTAAAAGCTCTTTTTGCATAGCTGTATGCTTCATTTCATACATCTGTTAGCAATGGGTGTGGCTGAAATAGTCAAACCCATTAATTAGAAGGAGTGTCCACATACTTTTGGTAACGTAGGTACGTTCAGTTTACGTATAAATGTCATAAAAATAAAAATAAAAATAAAAATCATAAAATGTAATGTCATAAAATCATTAAAATGTCATATAAAAACATTCTTATTGTTGGACAACCCACAACCATGTGATGTTGAAAAATATCATTAAGAACATGATAGCCTACCTGCTAATGTGCTTTTTGTAAGTGAGAAAAGGAGAGGAAAAAAACAGTTTAATGATCAAATAATTATTTATTGTACATTTTATTGTGTTCCAAAGACAATTTAATACACTGCTTTGCACTACTATTTACATTTTTAAAAAAAAAACTTGTAAACAAGCTAATTTAATATTTCAGAACTCAACTGGTGCTTAATAAAATCTACTTGCAAAGCACTGAACAGTGACCCATATCTACAAACATCTTATCAAAGGAAACCGTTTGTTATATTAAACTTGGGACTCTAATAAAAAAAAAAAAATTAAAAAAAATCACAAGAATCCCCCAATATAACCTTTGAACCAAAGCTGCTCACTGTATGATTATCAGCAACATTATCATAAATGCATACATTCCCTCAGGGAGCAACTCAGTTGATCCACAATCCGCAGGTGGTACATATATACGGACAAAAATATTGACCAAGTCATATATGAACAGTATATGTTCTTCACTGACTGGCATAGGGGGAATATGCTTCATTTCATAAAAATAAAAACCCATGCAAAGAACTTGCTTAAAATTTATGTGCTGAACAAAAATTAATATATTACAAAAGTAATGATACACAGGCAGGGTGAACAGCTCAGAAACCTTTCAAATGAATTCCTTCACAGTTGATACAACACTGCCAGTTTTGCTGTATAAGTGATTAGTTTTATCACATTGTACTTCTAAAAAGACTTTCTGAGTAAGAAAAGAGTGGCAGAGCATAAAATTATGTTGCCCAAGCTGCCAGCATGTTCATGTCATCATCTTCCTCCACCTTCTTCTTGGAAACTGCAAGACAGAAAGACACAAACACTTTGAATGTTGCTTCAGTTGTTTGCTCACAAGCAACTTCTGCCACCAGCTTCCCATCTGTTGTTCTACCTGACTACCCAACCAGGGCATGCTGGAATGGTGTACTCACCAGTCTTCTGCTTTGGCCGTGACGGCAGGGCGGTGCTGGGCACACTGGGCAGCTTGCCCATGTTCTTCATACTCTCCTCCAGATCCTCCTGCTGCAGCTCCTCCAGTTCAGCAAGGAGTTCATCCTGAACAAGACCACAGGTGAACGTGACTGAGATGGTCAACCACACGGAGGTTTCAGAGGAAAAATCGGGTCAAACCAACCAGATCAACTTTGGAACTTCACTGTGAGGAATACGTTGGGCAAGATCATGAGAACATCACAATGAGAAAGAGGGGTTGGATACAAGGAAATGGTGACACTTGAAATCCAGTCAAGACCAAACTCATTTACCTCATCGAACTCCTGCCCAAATGGCCGAGAGATGGCTTCTGAAATCTCCTGAGCCACCTCCTGTTGATCGGTAATATCCTGCATCAGCGAATCGATCTTATCCAGGTCACTGGTAGATAGGATTAAGCACCAAACAAGACTCAGTTATTGGTTCAATACATCTGCTGGGGGTGTGACAATGAAGCCCGACACCAAGCTCTGCATTTAGAAGTAGGAGTGATTCCATCATCATGATATGATTATTTGAAAAGTTAGCAACCGATCTGATCTTGAAGAAAGTCAGTTACTGTATACAACTGTCCTTCATTAGCATTTATTTGCAGAATCTAGAAAAAAAGGCTGGCTGGTTTCACTCACATGTTTTGATGTACACTCTTGATGGCCTTGGCGGCGAAGCCCATGTTCTTCAGGACCTCTGTGTTGGTGCTGGCGTTCTCCAGCGCCTCCCGCTGGAACTCGATGGTGGAGAGCGTGCCATCAATCTGGGTCAGCTGCTGCTCGTAGCGCTTCTTCCTCTTCAGGGCCTGCAGGGCAGCTGGATGGGGGGGCGAGGAGTTGCATTCAAGTGGACTTCCATGTAGGTAAGTATCCTACAACTTAATTGTTCACACATATTCCACATTTGAATATTTAGGTCTGTCTATAAACCGCTATTGAGGGAAAACAGTTCCTTTGAAAACCAGGAACACGTGTGGCACATAATCGAAATGCTCATTTTCATTCATTTTTTTCAGCTTGTGCTTTTCTCCACAGTGACTTACTGTAATCCAGTCATTTATAAAGCAGGACAATTTTGGCTAAAGCAATTGAGGGTAACTGCTTATTACAGCCAAAGATGGGATTTGAAGCTAAACCCACTGAGGACAAAGACAGCTGATGTAACCATTCTGTTAAAACTTGTTGAATGATCTGCTTAAAACGATAACTAATTTATTACATGTGAACAGCAATAATTGTAACTAACAACTCAGGATAAGTATGTTGACCAAGGGGACATGAAGTCTAGCTACTGTGCCCCTATAACAAATGCCTACACGACCCAGATGGGATTCGAACCCACAATCCCCAGCTCCGGAGGCTGATGCCTTATCCTTTAGGCCACTGGGCCTTTCACAGAAGGACTACCTATTAACAGGTCTTAATTATAATACCTTAATAAAATATGTTACTACCAACCCCAGACTGGGCTGTAACATCTAATCATTTATATGTTAATGACAAAGCATGTTAAAGACTATTGAAGTGACATCAGACAGAGATTTGGAAGTGGCAGAACCTCAAACAATTAAAAGGAAAACAGGTAGATGGGTGTGGATCTGAAGCATAACTACGGTTTAAGGAATGTAAATATTTACAGTGGCAGCATCTCAGGCTGAAGATGATGCTGGTGATGGGAAGCAACCAAAGCCAAATGGAAAGCAGAAGCCACACTGTTGCAGATCTGAGACAAGCACAGCAAGAGAGCCAGAAGCGTTTGATCTGAACGGGGGAGAAGATGGTGAGAAGATTCAAGAAAGGAGCATGGAGACTGACCAGCAAAACAACCAAAGAAACAGGAACATAATTTCAGATAATGTGCTTTTCCTGTTTCAATTCACTATTTCAGTATTTTGGCATCTGGTTCTTTTTCATAAAGGACTCTCATACACATAAAGTCAAAAAGTGTGTGTCTCTCCCACAAAGAAACCAGCAACACTCTTCAGTGAGAAACTTGGGGAGGTGGTCAAAATTCAAATTATGATTCTATTTAAACAATATTTGTAGCAGTTTTCTCAGTGAAAACATAATTCACTCACTCATCTGTTCCAGCGGCATATTCACTACTGTATTTATAGGCATTAAAGTACAAGAACCACGTTTCCCTCTCAGCATATTCACTGGTCTGTGTACTGAACAAAGTGATTAATCATGAATCTTTGTACTTAAAACATGAGGGTTATGATTGGCTATTTATATTTATAATAATGCATTTAGCAGACACGTATCTCCGAAGAGACACACCTGCAAAACTGCATTAAAAACAGTTAAAAACCTTAAGACACAGACCCGGGGTGATGAACGCACTACTTGTTACTCTGATACCATCGTGCTTCTGCTTCACATCCCTTCTATAGGCAGCTATTTAAGTGACATTCAAACACCAAATGCATAGATCATCACAGCAGGTCATGTTGGACTCATTTATGTAGCTGTCAGGAAACCAGAAAACAAATGGCTCTGAATGAAATGGGTTTGAGATATTCTTGAATGCTGGGAGGGATTCAGCAGCCGTGAGGGACAGAGGAAGTTAGTTAGTGCTGCTCAGTTGAAACCAAAGTTGTATAAACAGCAAATCTGTGTAAATAACTTTAATGTCGTAAACTGCTTTGGAGAAAAACAGCAAATAAGTGTAAATGAGACATGTGATCGCTATAGTGCTGCAGTTCTGAATGCTGAGCCCCATTGTTTGTTTTGTTTTTAGCTAAAAACACTTTGTGCAGACTTAAGTGGGCTATAAAAATGCTAACAATAGTCACATCCAACACAAGCTTCAATCTGCACACTTGTGTTACTGAATAAGAAAAAAAAACTTGGTTCCCAAGTGCCTTGACGTATGACATAGCTTTAATTTCCATGAAAATTAAATTGTGCCATGCAAATTTAATACAGAGCCATTCATTTTAAGAGCTAAATAAACCAAAAATATCTCCTCTCCAAACTGTCAAAGTGATAAAATACAAATCTAACTGGGGAAAACTGGAAAAAAACACAAAATATTTAAACATTTAAATAGGGAGGGATGTGCTGAAGAACAAGAAGATGCAGTTCGTTAAAAGGCGTCACCAGCCATTGTAACAAGATTGAGGCGTAAACACATCTTCCAGCAGCACAGTGTGAACACCAGCACCTCTCAGTAAAAATGCCCTTAATGCTGTAATTGTATGAATTATATCTCTGCAAGTACAACTGAAAGTGAAGAACAAATTAATATAACAAACAGAGTGACAATACATCTACTTTCTGGAACTGGAGTATAAAGATCAAAATAACCAGAAGACAATGAAGTCCCCGACAAGAATGTGTGCCCAAGTATCTAAAGTGAAAAGCACATTCCTGCTGATGAACATATTTTATTTGGAGTAAAACTTTGTCCACCTCAGTGTGACCCTGCAATGGATAAGAGGTTAATGATGAAGGATGGATGGATAGATGGACTTTCTCCACCTCAGAAGGTACAAGTAACACCACCACAACAAACCAACACTCTGTCCATGTCCAATCTCAGTTTAAAGCATCTGGGACGACATGAATGACACTGGCTCATGCACATTGGAGAGCAGCACAGCTAGATTCCTTAGGCCTAGAGACAGGACAACAAACCAAAGTCAACAAATCCCTCAGGCCCAGGTCTTTGTCCCAAACTCAGGTCCAAACCCAACCCCATCGCCCAAACTAAACTCCAAACCCAGCCCCCTATCCCAAAGTCAACTCCAAACTCAGTTTCTTCCCTCACCTCTTTTGTTCTTGGTGCCATTCTTCTTGGCGATCGCGATCTCCTGCTCGATCTTCTTCTCCAGATACTGCTGTTTCTTGGTCAGCATCTCCTCCGTTTCACGGAGCTTGTGGATGGCTTCCTGGGGGGAGGGCCCCCCACGGTGCTTTGATTTGGAGGAGCTCCCTTTGAAAACCTTGGAAATTTTACTCATGGTGTATGTAATAAAACAACCACAGCAACAATAATAAAAAGTGTGTGTGAGGTGCGTGAGAAGGATCGCAGCGGCTGAGCAGTGGTTATTCCAGTATGTTTGGGACACACCTGCGCCTTCCTGAAACCCGACACCTGGAGGGAGCGGCCCTCCTGTTCTGGCCCACATGATAACAAGGTCACGTTGGGGGTGTCGCCTATTTGCGTTTTTAAGAGGAGAAAGCGACATTGGGAAATATATAAAGAAGTGGGTAATGGAAACAGTTTTCACAGCACATCCCAGTAGGAGGTGACGTACTGAACTTCACCCCACTTTGTGTTTTTGTTTCTTCTCAAATGCTTGACACAGTAATCCACGTTTTATTCACCTTTCATGTTTATATTTTGTTTTTACTAATGTTTATCATTCATAGTGGTTTACAGGAGGTATTGGGTGGGCAGATATGACTCCTCGAGGACCATCATAATAAGTAAATAGAGCGCAACTTTGGTTTGAACAGAGCAGCTCCATCTATCCTCCAGGGCAGTAGGTGTCGCACTTGTTCGGCGCAGGCGCTTCTGCGAAACCAACCAGAGAGGAAGAAGCTGAACTCAGGATAATAATTTCAGGATTATTGGTGAAAAATATCGCTTTGATTCATGGCATAAGAAATATGGGGAAACTGTGCAACCACACGGTTTAAAGTATACATTTCATAGCAGTTGTACATAATATTCTTTTTTGCAACAATTTGTTTAATGCTGATGTATGTACCCTCCGAAACAGTAGGTGGCGGTATAAGTTCTAAGGTGGATCTGGCGCTGATGATACCCACCAGCGAGGAAGAGGTTCAACTGAGGGAAGCGAACATGGCGGAGCTGGATGTTGGTAAACACTGTCAGATAGAGTCGTGCCATCAGAAAGGTGGGCAAACTGTTCAACATACACATTTAAACTACATCAACGTGTTTGTGATAATATCAATATACACCTTTAATTTTAATTGTCACTGCAACATATGAATGAATATGGAATCATCCCATAAATTAATATGGAGTAAATTGGGTTTCATGTAACAGAGAAATTTCATACCAGTGTAGGACAGTGTTGGACAATCGCACATGTATAATATGACTAAAATTTATGTTTGTGCTGCAGACTTTCTGCCTTTTGTGTGTGATGCCTGCTCAGGGGTCTTCTGGTAAGTCTGATGTGTGTTTGTGTGTTCTGATTTATACAGTATTTCTGCTGCATCAGTTTAAAGGTTTATTTTATCCAGGAAATTAGTTGATCTGCTTCACATGTACTTCATGTTTATGTATTTACTAAATTTTTACATTTTTCTTTTTAAGCCTTGAACACAGAAGCCGCGGGTCTCACTCTTGCCCAGAGGTACCTTTTATTTGGGTTTTTTTCATATTATCGTATTAAAAATGTGGACAGAATACATATACACACACCTACATACTTAACTAATGATGTACGTGGGGGGAGCAGTGGACGCAATGGTTAGAATTGCCTCATTGTAATCAAAATATTTCAGGATTGAAACCCTGCCCTTCATCAAGGTAACTTGCCCTGAAGTGACAGGTAAAAAGGACCCAGTTGTGTAAATTAGTAAATCACTGCCAGTGGCTTAGTGTACAGACCCAACATTGTAAGATACTTACAATGAGAAAAGTGTCAGCCACATAAATAAATAATAACATATCAGTATCTATCTTTCTGGTTCTGTTGATGTTATTATTGTGTAGCTGGTCTGTAAGATAAGTGTTTTCCTTTTCTCCTGGTTCAGATCCCTGTACAGAAGGAGGTGTCAGTGTCCAGCAGCAGCACTTCCTACCCCTGCTCGATTTCACACTGTGGTGGGAAGGAGCTGCTGCCCGTGGTGTGTCCATACTGTGAGAAACACTTCTGCCTTGCGTATGTAGCACCATCCCAGATGTCTGACCAAGATCATCCTTGTCAGAGTTCTTAGTTTTACCACGTTTCACTCCAAAATTTACTGAAGCATGTGGGGTAGATACCTTGTTGAGCAGCTGTCCATTCTGACCTACATCATTTACTTACTGTCTGCATCACCCTTTATTCAATCAGATGTTTTTTTCAAAACAGCATTTATGCAGTTTTTATATATACAATTTTTGTTGTATTAATTCATTTTAAGTACTTTGATTAAAAGCAGTAAAGGAATAGGTGGGATTAACTGGTTGTAGTTGCTGCTGTTGGTCAAGGTATTGTCTCCTGTTGTAATAGGCAGATCAGTGTAAGGACCCTTACAATGGAAAAATGCTACTTAAATGAATAAACATCATGGTCATTTAAATGTGACAACAGTGCTGTCCTGTTGGTGGTGAAGAATAAGTCCCTCCTTTTGCTTTTATTCACAGGCATCGACACCAAGATGACCACCTGTGCGAAAAGTTGGAGACCCCGAAGTGCCGCATGGCAGCTACCAAGGAGCTTGTGAAGAAAATAGCAGGTGAGCTAAATAGCTGCATTTTGAACAAATATGACTTCAGTAAAAAAAATTCTGCATTTTGCATGTGATTTTTTAAAAATTGTCTCAGCAATGTTTGCATTTGTATTTCCTTCTCTAAGTTTTATTTTTAGACCCAGTGATTTGGTTGCTTTACTTCCTCAGTGGCCACTTTTAAGTTCCCACAAGAGGGCAGCACAACACACACGTAGCTTGATTGAAAAGAGATTTGTTTCACTATCCTTTAGAGTCAAAGGTAGCGCAACCTCCCAGCAAGGGGCGGAAGGGTGCAAGGAACAGCGCCACCGCGGCCAAGGTGGCTCTCATGAAGCTGAAGCTCCATGCAGCTGGGGACAAGGGGCTGCCACAGGTACAGTGTCCCCTGTTTTGACATCACTGCCTCTTGCTTCATACTAGTGAGTGTCAAGATGATCCCCCTTTGCCTTGGAATGCTATTTGGTTCAATAACAACTCTTTTTTTTTTTAACCACCTGATCACTCTGTGACACTTCCTGTTTTGACCTGCAGACAGAAAGGATACATTTCCAGGTATTCCTCCCCAAGGGCTCTAAACAGACTAGCTTGCCCATGTTCTTCTCTTCCAAGTGGAGTGTGGGGAAAGTGGTGGACTTTGCAGCATCCCAAGCGAACTTAAAGAACAGCAACAACGTACTAACAGCTAAGGTTCTTACACAAGTTCTCTTCTAATATCTTCTTGTTTTGTTCCTTTTTTGTACCTCTCCATTTGTTACTCTCTCTAGCAGCGGTTAAACTTCTTTAAACAATCAAAATGAATATTGACCACGTCCTGTCATGTGTTCTCAGAAGCTGCGGCTGTGTCACCCGCAGACAGGAGTGGCCTTGAAGATGGACGACTCCCTATTGTCCTGGCTCTCGCACCCACAGAGCCCCCTGTACAACGGGGGGGACATCATCCTGGAATACCTGGACAACGAGTGTTCGGTGCTTCAGGACGTTGGCGAGTACCTGGCCCAGTCCTGATGGACAACAGCGTCTTTCTGAGTAGCTTTTTCTATTTCCATGTAATTATTTACGGTTCAGATTAAAGATTTTTTTTGCCTGAAACTGCGTTGTTTCCTTTAATAGTAGTTTAACATTGAGGTATTTTCAAGGTGTAAGAAACTGCTGCAAGCTGTTGTCTAGGACCATCCCAATGAACACCCACCTGCCATCCCCCACTGTCAAGTAACAGGAGGAGCAGAATGTGAATGACTCACAAAGTAAGTCAGAGTCATGAGCCAGAGTCAGAACAAAACCTTAACGGCACTTCCATCATATCCATGTCCAACTCAACTACAACTACCTTCTACTACTATCACATTTCTGCTGCTTCGTTTTATTTACTGGTGGACTGAATGCGTGTGGCAAAATTATGCTGGGAAACAAGGGAGCAATAAGTGAACATTTGTACAGGGCAACTGAGATGTAAATAATAATTCCAGGAATTCCATCCATCCATTTCTGTTAGCCTCTTTCCCAAGTAGGGTCACAGCAATCCAAAGCCTATCCTGAAAATATTGGGTGTTAAAGCTATGAAAGTGCCCCTGGATGAGCCAGTCCATCACAGGGAGAATCCCAGGCTTTGGAAAAAGAGATCTGGCCAATTAACAGCCCCTTTCCTATAAATCTGTGGTTCTAGCCATTGGTGTTTTAAACACCTTTGTGCTTGAAAGGAAGAGCACATCAAAGGCAAACAACCTTTGCCCAGCCAGGGGGGACTTGAACCCACAATCCCCAGTTCTAGAAGCTAATGCCTTATCCATTACACCACTGGGCCTTTCTGCTGTGGGTACTCATTTCCATTACAGAGGAGATTTGATAAAAGGAGTGCGTTTTCATGCTGTGACCAAATGAGTTTCTCTTTTAACGTTGTGAAGATTAGACTTTAAATTTTTATTAATGTTACATGAATGACAGTCTTGTCCAGAGTCTTTAAGAGATAGAGAAACAATAGGGTACATAAAGGTTACATTTAAAATGCAACTTTTGGGTGAATAATTGAAAAATAATATTTCTTCCTGTGAATTACTGGAACAGCAGGATAGACAAACTGCCTTCCTGTATCAAATATCCATTTGTATACACTACATATCTGAACTCTCAGTTTTGCCCCTTTAATATGCACACTCCCCATGCCTAACATGTAATTCATTCCTAACAATCTATTAGTAAAGTGAATTCTTGGGAAAAAAATTCTTATTCAGGTTTAATTTAAAACAGAAAAAGATAAATACTGTACTGCTACAAAAGGTTCAATCCTTTTTTTAGCAAATATGCAAAATACTGGCCTCATTTTTAAAACAGAAAATGTTATTAAAAATCAAGTCCAGAATATTAGATTAGTTTAAACTGCTAAGTAAGGCTTTCCTTTGCTTTATTGCCTTTTTGGTGCTTTTTAGCTCTTTCTCTAAAACTTTCTTTCCTTTAGGACTTATTATTTTAGTAGATAATGTTTTTAGACAATGATTAAAAAGTCAAAAGATTTCTGAGAGATGCTTGTATGCAGGAAGACACCTATGTGACAGCAGAGACGTGCAAGAGCAGCAACACCCCCCCCCCCCCCACACACACACACACACACACACACACACACACACACACACACACACACACACACACACACACACACACACACACACACACACCAGGGAAGGGGGGTGATGCTTTGTGTAGTTCAGCATCTTAAGTCCAAATTTTTAATGGATGCTCATTATGCAAAGAAACACTGTATGTCATATGTGTGTAAAAATAATTTACTCTGATTTTCAGCCACTCATCTAATCTTGTCCCTGTAGTTATGCATTCCATCCAAAGCAGCTCTGATGTATTCTGGGGCGCTCACAGTAGCGCACACACGCCCACTCCAGTCATGAAGCACAGCACTTCGTCTAAAGAAATGGCTGTAAAAGCTGCTGTTTGGATCCCGGATCAATGTGAATCTCTGCCCACGCCTGGGTGGGTTCAAATTTATGGACCAGCTCATTGTCAGAAGACCACAAGCTGCCGGAAGGAGCGCCTGTGGCTGCAGGTGGATCCAGACAGACTATAAACCTAATGTGGTCATTTATTGCTTGTGACCTTTAAAGTTGAGTCTGTTTTTCAAGATTCTTTTAGTCAAACACAACACTGGGACAGAGTCAGCAGGGGTTCAGTACATAACTTATTTTGGCATTTTAAACTCTGACAGTTTAGTGAAGCACATATCAGTTTGCAATAAAAATACTGCTTTGAAAAATATGTGTAAGTATAATTTGTAATCCAGGCAACACTAATAATTTCCGAGGGGTCCGAATACTTTTTGCAAAGGACTGTATATTGAGCATTTGTAAAATTAAGAAAAAAACTAGAGAGAGCTACTGAATTATACATTTATGGAAGTGTTGAGTTCTTTTGAGTCACTTGTTGTAATTACACTATGCAGAACTAACACAATAAATTACCTCGGACAAAAACTCAGATAGAAGAAAAAAATATGTATAAAGCGCACATGGGAAACTGTATAGAAAGTAAAAAACAACTTATGCAGCAGATCCCTGTTTTTTGAGTCAATTATCAGAGTAAATATACCACTGCCAATGAAAGCTGTGTATGTTTGTTTCTTACTACGTTAGTGGTGTCATGCAGTAATTCACCTGGAATGAATCACTTTGCTCTGGCTTATATTTATCAGTTGTTTCAGTCTAAAGGTGTAAATTGTACATTCTAATTGTATATCCTTTCCTTTTCTTGGACAATAAAAACAGGGAAATTTGACTATTTTCTTTTCTTTTAAAAACATACACAGTGTAATATAACGATTTAGCTCACATTGTAAAGAAAGCAGTGAAGGTAACTGCGTGGAAGCTGTGATCGAGCATAATGAGGTCATAAGGTAAATGACATCACCGTGGGCTGGAACATCAGCCGGAGCCGTGACGTCAGAGTTAAAAGGAATCGATTGTATAAGTGTACGTTACAAACTCCTCACTCCTGCTAAACACGTGCGGCACGCACGTATCATTTGTTTTAGTGGTAGTAGTAATAACAATAATAATAATAATAATAATAATAATACAAATAGAAGAAGAATAGTGGTAATATATAATAATAAGACACATCCTAATGTTACAAGGTTGTGCGTTTGTAATGGTCCATTATTTGCTTATAATATTCTTTACAGATTATCTCCGTAATAAACTGGAAATAAAGGGCAAACAAGCGCACAAATAAAAATGGGTGCAGTGTAATATATAACATGGGCAGAAGAAGTGAAGGGTCCACAGAAATGACGTACAGCGGGGATTTTCTTCCTCGGGAGAAATATTTGAAAAGCATTCATTAAACAATTGAGGAAAATAAAGTTGGGTCTCATTCTATGAATAAACGCGTTGTGACGCCAGGAGCGAACTGATGCTTCAAAACACAGCACGGGTGACACACAGCTGAAACACAGCACCAACTGTCACCAACCTGTCACAGCATTCGTATCTAGTCATGTCTGTATTCGAGAAGGTTCCATCCTTATTCTTAAAATTTTGCTGATATAATAAGCAACAGGTACTTTTTTAAAATGTTGGTGTACAGTGTAAACATAATGGCGACACAGCATCAGTGACAGGAGGGACGTGTCGCATCACTGCTGTAGAAAACGATAGATAGATAGATAGATAGATGTGCAAAAGGTTATAGCAGCACACGAGCAACAAAGCAGCGCCAGAACACGAAAGAATAAATTTGAAATAAAACAAGTTCAGACACGATTACGGCGGAAACACAGGTGAAGTAACACGTGCAGCGCTGTTTTTCAAAAAGGCAATTTAAAAAAAATAAAAATATAAACAAACTTTTTTGACATTAAAATGCGCGCCTCTGTAAATCTGGTGTCGGGGGATTAAAATGGTTTAGAGCTGGAGGTGGAGCAGCGCGGGGCCGCGTGGCGGGGCGCGCGCGGTGTTACGGACAAAAAACTGCGAGGAATTTAAATTGAATTCAAAAGGAGTTTAAGGTCTTCTGTCTTCTGTCCTAGAATATGTATACCTAATAACCGTTAGTCCTGCCTTTTCAAAGTCAAATTGCTGTTATTACAACCTGTTACTTTACAGTTCAGACAGCATTAGTTTGAGTCTTTTAACACAGTTTGACAAGTTTTGTGTGATTATTGTCTCCACACCAGGATAAGCAGACCTTCTCGCTCAGCTCCAGCTGTTAGGATGCTTGTGAAGATGTTTATTGCCGACAGCAGAACAAACCTGCATTTGAACATCAGCACACGCGGAAGCCACGCGGACTGACCCCCCGCAGGGTGATCCGGACTTTAGCGCCGAACGGCTCCGTCCAAAAGCGCGTTAATATCCACTGAACCGCCCGAACCACAGCAGAGGCACCGCGCGGACCTTCTGTCACCACGTCGAGCCTCTCCGGTCACCGAGCACCGCGCGCGCACCCGCTCCGCCGTGGTGACATTTCACTGTCACTGTCACTCTCGTGCACGACCCACCACTCCGGGTGATTTGTGCCCCCCGTGTTGCCCTACCTGTCCCCCATTCGCCCCCTATTGAAAACAACTGTTACAAATGCCACTGACAAACTACGTCAAAAAAGCGACTTATTTCCACGACCACAATTTATTAATATTATTACTTTTATTTTGATCGATTTCTAACTTTTTAAGCCTTGAAGTGAATCATTTGTATCCTGCGGAAACCTGCGGTTCTCCACAAACCCCGATGATGTTGTACATTTGGAAGCAACAGTTTTCTGCCACGGATGATGTTTTGTACGTTCAAATAAAATTATTTTGTTTCTCCGGTCTTCGTCCGGGGTCGAGGCCCCCCAGCGCCAGTCTTGACCCCCATGGACTGCGCTTCCGCCTGACCAACACGAGGAGACGCCTCCTATGTATAAAAATAGTTATTTGTATTTGTTTCAGCTGCGGGTTTTCGTTGTGTGTGTGTGTGTGTGTGTGTGTGTGTGTGTGTGTGTGTGTGTGTGTGGGGAGGGGGGGCGGGGGCGCATGGACGGAGTCACTAGTCTGCCCCTCGCGACACGCGCCTCTTCCACCTCTCCGAACGCGCCGCACGCGCTATAAAAGGTCGGCGCGAGGACACCGGTGAGAGAAGCGTCCTGGAAACCCGCTGGGAGCGACACTGGTGGAGTCACCGACCCCGCTGGTGTGACAAACTGCCGGAGCTCCAAGGTGGGTGCGGTGTGCGTGCGTGCGTGTGTGCACGTGCAGGTGTGCGGCGACAGCTTGGCGGCACGTGGACGTTGGGCCGGGGGCTGAGTAACTGTTCATTTATCCCCAAGCTCCGTTTGGACAGTTAGCGATGGGACGGCTGTGTTTTCAGCCGCGTTTTATAACATTATGACATTTTTTGTTATAATATTGGCCTGTGACGGACTACTGTGACCCCCGTTGGATAAGCGCACGCTGATTGGATGAACGAAGGACCACTTTGTAGGAAAGTTTATGTTGCTCTCGTGCAAGTTATTTATAGTTCAAAGTGTTTCAGTATTTAGGTGTATATTTTGACTTCCATGAACATTTCGCATTTGTAGTCGCACAGGAAACGCTTTTTTGTAACTTCTTAAAAATGTGCACTTAATGCGGGGGAAAGTTATTGCAATATTTAGCTGTGAAAATGTGAAGATGCCGCATTGCGTGAAGGTACAATGTCGGTGACACGCGGTTCTTTGACAGCCGCAGCGTCCTGCTCCGTCCCCGCCATGCAAGCAGCTCGAGGCGCGCGCCCGACAACACCGTGCGCGAGGAGGCCGAGCCTCGCGACGCTGACCGCCGTGTACGCGGCGCTGCTGCTGCTGTCCGCGAGCGTGGCGTGCGCGCGCGGCTCCACGCTTAGGCACGAGCCGCACACGGGACACAACGTGGACAACAGAAGTGAGTGAATATATGTATACATTTATGTTTCATAAACATGTAAGAACGGTCAGTTTTTCTGTGTGGGTTTCCTCCCACAGTCCAAAGTCCTGTATTTCTGGTTAATTGGTCAATTGCCTGCAAGCGCCAGCCTGTGTGTGTGTGTGTGTGTGTGTGTGTGTGTCTTTTTACTTTAGTGTTCAGGCACATAAAATGTGAGCTTTATTTAAACAGATTATTTATGTTTAGTAGAATATTCACAACACAAGGTAATCCAAAAATGTATTACTCTGAAATAAGTATCATATGAACATGTAAATCTAATCTTGAAAATCTAATCTACAAAAAGGGAAACTGTACAATTCATATGATACTTCATTACTGAGTAATACATTTTTGGAAGGCCATCCATCCATTATCATTAACGTTCGCTGTGTTTGGGTTGTTTGGATGAGACCAGTTGCAGCCGCCCCATGCAGAGATGGACCAGAAGGCCATGAATCGCTATCTAAAGGGCCTGCACACACTCTTTTACACCACCTTTTAACACACATGTCTCAGGACTGAACATGAATTAATTCAGGAACAGCACGTTTTGACAAGCTCCTAGTTCAGGACTCGGTCTGCGTGGTCCTCGCTGTATAACATTCTCTATTGGAACATCTCACTGTAGGACACTTTAACCTTGCAGACACACTCGCTTGGCACTTTATTAGATACACCAGACCAGCAGACTGGTGGTGGAGGTGTAATGGTGCAGGGATGGTTATGTTAGCAGACATTAGGTTTTTAGTACTAACTGAGTATTATTTGAATGCCACAAAGTACCAAATGATTGTTTCAGGTGCATCTCTTCATGGTCCGTCTGACCTCTTTCAAACTCATGCTTCCAGCAGAATAATGTGACATGTCACTAAACCGCATCATCCCAGGATAGTTCCGCAAACACCACAGCACCTTTACTTTACTCCAGTGGCCTTCACAGTCCTCACCTCTCCAGCCAAAAGAGCATCTCTGGGATGAGGTGGTGATGTCATCAAAATGAATGTGCCAGCAAAACAATTCACAGAACCTGACCAAGAACCCTGTGGAATATGGCCAGCACACAACAGGTGTATCTAATAAAGTGACCACTGAGTGTATGTTGCTGGACCCTCAGGGGGCATGTATGTGTGTTTTTGTAGTACTACAGTGTGTACAGTATCCTACACATATTTACCCAAATGCCGAACCTGTCGTTCCAGTCACTTAACTCCTCGTAAGGATAGTTATAAACTTATCCAATACAGTACTGATCAAACGGATAGACCGACAAATAAAATGATGTTACTATATAATAATTCTAATAATTAATGATTAAGAAAATTAATTCCACACTAATAATAGATTAAAATGTCTTTTTATATATATTTTGATGTAAATATGTATGCTTTGTGAGTTTGGACAATTACGTTTATTGCCAAACAGGTGAACGTGCAGTGGTTGGTCCACATTGATGAAGTTTTCCGTTCGCTTTTACAGGAAAAAGAATGTCATTAGTACATCATTTAAGACACGCTTTTTCGATCCATCGCTCCAGGGATTGAGGCCCACCTGTACACGCTAAAAATAACGCCTTTATAAAGCGGATAGCGGGAAACTGATGACCGATAATTAACAGTTTCGGTAAAGGTGCGTGTGAGGTGTTTTTACAACTGTTTTTCACTGTCTGGTGTTTATTAATCACCTTATGAATAGAATGTGGTGCCTGTGGTTCAGGGCAGGTCCTGTTCAGTACTTTTAGTTATTTATTCTTTAGCAAACCCTTCTTTCCAAAGCAGCTTGCAGTGATTTACCTATTTATACAGCTGGGTAATTCCTACAGCATCAGTTGAGTAACTACCTTGAATAAGGCTACTTCAGCAAACAAATGGGATTAGAATGCGGGTTCGCCTTGTTCAAAGTGGCATTGTTCACACTACACCTCCTGCTGGATGTTATAGAACAGCTATAAATTCTGCACTCTGGAGCTCTAATGCTACAGGCAGCCAAGGTTACAGGGCTGTGTATGTCAAGGGTCTATCGGACATGTTCTCTGTGCTGTGTCTGACAGGTCCAGAGATCGACCCCTTCTGGTATGTGGGTCGTGGCGTTCGACCTATCGGCCGATTTGGCAAAAGGCAGAGTGCCGGAGGCGGCTTGGGACCCCTTACGACCAGCCTGGAGCTCCTTCTGGGCAGCCTGAGAGGAAAGGAGCTGCGAGGCCTGGCCAAGATGCTAGCAGGGGAAGATGCTGACTGGTTGCCATGACAGCACAAAGTCCTCCCCTCCTCACCACCCCCTCGGATCAGAACAGGTCCTTCTTTTCAACAAGGATCGGCCTCTTTTTGTGCTCTTTAAAGACTTGTACCCAATGTTTTGGCTGAACGCAAAACCCGCACTTGGTGAAAAACCCTGTACATATAAAAATTATTATATTAAATATATTAATAAATAAACATCTATATAACCTACACTTTGTTGATTTCATTCATGGTTCACCACTCATTCCTTATCTTTTTGGTTTTTCAAGCCAAGGCTGCACTAATCTCCTGAACACGTGGGTGATCAGAACATCTGAGAGTGAACCGTGAAGGAAGAGCATCTCTGTCTCACCGCCCAGGGGTGTTAAATCTTACTGTTACACGACCAGGTCGTTGTGGATGGCGTCAGGGCTGCATGCAGGACACATTGTCACATTACTGTCTTCACTCCTGCTCTCGTGTCACATGCACTGGGGACCAGCAGAAGAAGTTGCCTGACTGCTACTTCCTGTGGTCAAACGCTGTGGGGAAATGACAGTGAACTCAGTCTGGCATCTGAAGCCTTTTCAGTGTGTGTGTGTGTGTGTGTGTGTGTGAAACACACTACCACCCCGCCCCCCCAGGCTGTACCTAGCCTCACACACGACATCTCTGGGAAAGCCTGAGAGTCCCTGTACTGGATAAGCGATTACTGATACTGGATGAATGATTAATTTTTCATGGACCGAAATGTTCCAGATGTAAAATCCTTAGTTTAGCCATTTCCAGGGATGCAAAGTTTTTTTTATTTCTTTACAGCAATACATTTCTCAATTTGAACAGTTTGGCACACAGTTTGAGGACGGCCTCTGAGGTGGCCTTTTGTAGCTTCTCGATGCTCTTCTCAGAAGGAACAGGTAGAGATGAAACAAGCGTGCGGACACAGACCCAGATGTCAAGC
This sequence comes from Arapaima gigas, assembly GCA_900497675.1. Classification (NCBI taxonomy): domain Eukaryota; kingdom Metazoa; phylum Chordata; class Actinopteri; order Osteoglossiformes; family Osteoglossidae; genus Arapaima; species Arapaima gigas. Next base: position 346,937 of record UFQX01000271.1, on the reverse strand, counting down.
TGTGCAGGATACGGTTCACTGCAATCATTTATGTTCAACAACAGCAACACTTTTTTTCCCCATAGATTACACTGAAGGATAGAGGTATGATCAGTTACCAAACATAATATTCTCTGTAACACTTCGAGTTTCATTAACAAATTCAGAACTCAAATGCTTGTAGTATTTTTTTCCAGAATAGAAAAATACAGGACATTGGTAACAGTATAAATTATGCTCAACTGATGTGGCTGTGCTTCTTTAAGAATTTGAACACCTACATATTTCAGACCAGATACATGCTTTACACACAAACAGCTCCAGGTACAACAACTTTGACAGCAACACACACACACACACACACACACACACACACACACACAGGAAGAGATTTTTCAACAAACCAAGTCTCTTTCAAACACATAAGTATGTTCTTCCGTGTGACTTCAAACCAACCGTGACTATAGGGAAAATGCACAATTTAAAGTGAGCAATGTGGCCGATCGAGGCTGGCTGATATCTCTCTCAGCACTGCAATACTTTTCTTTACAAGACAACGTCCTGAAGTATAGTAAGGTCCTTTAAAACCATCCCAAAAGAAACAGGTTAAATGACAGATGGGTTAAATGAGTCCAAAATTAGTTAAATGACACATCTAAGTTTAAAAAAAACACAGAAACCAAAAAGTAAACAGGTGATCTGATTATTTCTCTTTAGTGATTTGAGGACCAGTAAGGTCCCTTGGCACAAAATATAAGACTTATCAACCAAAAAAGCGGTGCAAACCACTAAGTCAGAAAGATTCCAAGAGCAGTCCAGGTCTGTAGTTTCACAGCAGGCATTGTGTAAACTTGATGTTTAACCCCACAAAGAGCAGCCTTTTCACTACAACTCCATCCCGACAGGAAAGAACAGTGATTTGAAATAAAATGACTGAGGTGAAAGTCAGAGTGAAGAACACAGGACCTGAAGACACGTGAACGGTGTTGGAAGTGTGAGAAGTCGTGAACACTTTCACATCTAATGCCTGCGTTGTTGCTACTTCTCAACTCCAGGAGAACGTTGTGGTTCACTGGGCCCCGAGAAGACTTTTCATGCATGCGCAATATTCAGACAAACAAAAAAAAACAAAACCAAATGTACCAAAATTAATAAGGCCACACGGTCATGGTTGTAAAAGCAATACGTCTCCGCTCAGGAGGACACCAGATTTCACCTTCTGTCAGTCAGGAAAGGAAAGAACATAGACATACACAAGACCCTGACCTGTACACTGTTAAATATGACCCTGCTGTCTGGGGCTGCTGCTGTGGGACAAGATAAACCAACCTGGTGAGGTTAAAGAGGCGGTGTGTCACCTGTGTGTCAGTCACCCCCCAGGTGACTTTAGACGGGCGGGGGGGGGGGGCACGATGGCAAACGCAACCCACTGAAATTAGAGNGGGGGGCTTGGGGGGGGGGGGGGGGGGGGGCACGATGGCAAACGCAACCCACTGAAATTAGAGGTCACTGACCTGCACGGTGTGGTGGTCAGCCGAAGTAGCAGAGCACCCCCAGCACAGCTGAATCACTTAAGGACCAAATCAGCCAGTCAGAATCCCACAATGCACCATTTTTCTAACAGGTACCAAGGTGTGTCGCTTGGTAACCTCTGATTCTTGGGGTGGGTGAGCTGTGATGTAAATAGAGGCCATAAACTGCTCTTTGTGATGAAACTCTATGTTTTCTGGCGTGACCCTTTGTTATATGTCTGAGGAGTAAAGTCAACTTAATATGAAATGATCAGAGTCACAGCAGAGTCAGCACACATGCGGGAAAAAAGAAAATCACGCAAAGAAAGCAGCTCCGGGTTCAATGGGAACAGTTGTCTCCGACCCGTTATTTCCCACCTATGTACTGCAGGGTAACAACAGCCGGGGGGTAAAACAGAATGGGTGACACCCACATTACTTGCACATCGCTTTTTCGTATGTTATCCAAACACAAAACTCTTGCATACAGACAGTTACATAAAAAGAAACAAATGGTTCTTGCAAGGATCGTATTTTTTTTTTTTCAGAAGATGTTAAGGCAAACAACTGCCGTTAGCGAACCGCTGTTTGCTGCTAAGAGCCACGTCACCGGAGCTCCACGGACAGTCCTTGGGAAATAGCGGTATATTTTAAAACATGACATCCAAAATGCAAGGGATGTGTTTTTGACACTGATGAAAAAAGAACAGCATATTTTAGAAAAAATATTAACAGATTATGTCACTCATACAGATTTATCGATATGTTATACAATATGTATATATAGATATATGTGTGTGTGTGTGTGTGTGTGTGTATATATATATATATATATATATATATGTGAAGCAAGCAAGGTTATATTTTCCAGTATATGAGACTTTACAATATATTATAATCTAGGCATGAATTCATACATACCGAAACCACAATGATATATTTTCTCAATATGTGCAGTTCATTTTGGTGTATATAAAAATATATTTCCCTCCGTTTTGGAATGTATGTTTTATTATACACGGCTTTCCGGCAGGGGAGCCCCATGCGTAGGTGGTACTGGGTCAAGGCACTGGCGTGGAAAACACCCCCCATGGCCCTGTCCCCGGGTCGGGCGGCACTCCCTGGTGTCATTAGGCCTGCGACGCTCCGGACTGCAGCTCCGGCTTAGCGGCTCGATCTGCAAGGTTAGTTTAAAGACAGCAGTGAAATTGCAGCATTGGATGTTGCGCTTGGAGGACCACAGGACGCGCCAACCCTGGACAGACAGACGTGGGCCGATTCATTCTGATTCCACCTACAAGCAAACTTTTGTCTTCACGTGGCCACCGGCAAGTTAGTTCTCCTTACGTCACTGAAGAATAGTGCAGAAAAAATAGAAATCACATCATCTTCAGTGAAAGGCTAAACTTGTCCATGAAAAGCACGTCATGCTTAAGTCAAAAATTATTATTATTTTTTTTTAAGAGTCAGGTAACTCATATCTGAGTCTGAATCTGTAAAGAGAGCCTTTCTAATAATCAGGTGACTAATAGCTGGATTTGTTCTGCCTCCTTTGAAGCCATATAGCTAAACAAGAGAAACAAGCCATTTATCTGCCACGGTTGCTTGTTGATGGCGACGAGAAACCCATTAATTAATATGTCAGCCTTTGGTCTGTGTACCTCCTCTAAGAGCAGATAAAGAAATCTAATCCCCTCGTGTCCCTCCCTGCCTAATTGAAGTTCTCCGCAATGCTTTTTTGCCGCTTAGTACCTTTGTGCGTTCGCACATTCAGTTCCATCTTCCTTTCACGCGGCAACGTGTCATATCTGAGCGCGAATAAAAAAAGATGATTATTAAACGGGATCTTCAAAAAGGGAGTGGCGAACCCGTCTCCGCCATTTGGGGAAAGCGGGCTGCGGGGCACTCGAGCTAAAATCGATAATACGACGCGCAGCGGAGAGAGATGAAAGTGTGTGCTCTTCGGGGACGAGGGTGTGATGCGACAGAATCGATGTCGCTTCTCTGTTTTTGCTAATGAGGCCACACAGGTTCAGGGTGTAACTCCTACAGGGGGGTCCTGCACAGCCTGGTGGCACCAAGCATTCGTCACTCAAACCTCTGTTCACACGTTGCGTCTTCAGCGCAGCCAGACGGCTTCTTTCCCTGCTATCAACTACTTACTATTTTCAATGTCTGGATGATTAAAGGCTTTAGTAAATAAATAGTGACTTTATTTAACACATGTGGTTTTTTTTTTTGAATTCTAACTACTGGGCAGATCATAAGTTATACTTCTCATAGTTACTTTTCTCTGAAATAACAGCAAAAAGCCCAAGTCGTGTTTTTTCTTTGTTTAAAAGGAAGCAATAGAAGAATGATAAACAGACAGAAGGTCGTTGGGTCTGTACCTTTCACTGGAGGGGCTGGGAGTTTTCTTCTGTGCTGCCGCGAAGAGTTGATGGTCTCCATCTGCAGGGAAGACAGTGTGACGTCAGCGCGGACTGACTCAGGGAATCGAACGTTGAGCCCGGAGAGAGAAAGGGATGCTGGGTAGAGGATGGAGGACAGAGGAAGGGGACAGACGCACCTTCGGCTTCGGCTTGAACCTGGAGAATCGTGTACACAATGTCACGTTCAGGCCAGCGGTTTTGAGGGCTGAGATCCTTGCCTCGATGTCGGAGATCTGGGAGAAAAGAGAAAATCATTTTCACAATTTCTTTTTTTCCCCACAAGGGAATTTCAGAATTTTTTGCAAAAACTTTTTTTTACTCTGTCCAGTAAAACGACTGCAAAACAGCTATAACTTTTCTGAAAATATATATACAAATTAAAATTTATATTCATTGACTGACAGTCAATAAAAGCCACCTTAAAGGTTCTGTCAGATTCATCTAAAATGTTTTTGAAGCAGCCCTTTACTAACTGTAATGTTTCGGACACCATCACAGCCTGAATGGTGAGCTCCTCCTTTGGTGGCGGAGGTTAAGGCATTAGGATTACTAGGTCAGACATCCAGTGCACACCTGGAGCTCTGACTGCTGCACCTGCGCGGCGGCGCTGGCCACCTGCTCCTCCAGGTGGGCCAGTTCGCTCTCTGTGGTGGCGCTGCGGATGGCACGCGCGCAGCTCTCCAGGTCGCCCAAGTCTCCCTCCAGCCCATACACCGTGCCAGCCGCCAGGTACACCTGTGGGCAGAACCGCGGAGGGGTGTCGATGCAACCAGGATCCTTTCAGCTCACAGTGCTTGTTAGAAAGGGCTGCAGCGGAAGCTTCTATTCTAAGAACAAGAGCAGGTTATTCTTTGTTTTAACACTTATAAAAATCACAGCTAATTCATAAGGACAGGAGTTTCATTCAGGTGGTATTATGATTCATAGAGAGAACAGGGCCCAAAATGAACCCAGTAGTTAATACTACTTATCATTAAATGGCCCAGATGTTCATTAACCTGGTCTGTGTGATCCAGTCTGGTCCAGAACGCTCGATCTGCCACGTTTGGATCCTTTATTTGCACCATTTTGGGTCATTTTCCAATTACTAGTTAATTGAAGTCTGAAAATGGCTCTTATGCACTTTGAAATCCACTAAGAAACTAAAGAAAGTGTTAGGAAATGAGCAGATGAAGGTGAAGGGTGTGGCTCATAGTTTGGACAAAAAAGTTCAAGTGCTTCCAGGAGTGAACCTGGGGTAAGTGTGTGCGGTGCGGTGTGATGGAAAAGGAGAGTGCAGCTGAGACAGGGGGAACATCTCTCACACTGCAAATGGGTTCCGCATTCCAACTCAGTCCCTGCAGTCAACTAAAGGTTTACATGTCGGATCAAGGGACACTATTTTTATGTCATGTATTTGTAGCATATTTCAGGAAGGTATGATTTTGACCATGTGGAAAATTAGTCTTTGTGCCGAGTGACAGGACTGAGAAATGTTCAGGCAAAAGGCAGTCAGTCGTTCTCGGTTTGGTGTCACACACAGCCTGTCACAGACCGTGTCGTGCAAAGGCTATATATCCGGTGGTGCTCACCGTGATAACACACTTTAAAACAGTACACTGATTCTTCAGGTTCCAAACATAACTGGCACCAGATGTCAGTTTGTAACTCAATTTGTCTGTAACTCCAAAGTCACCTGAGCCACAATCAATAAAAGGCTAATAATACAGACGTCCCAGTTCAGTTACGCTCTGTAAAATCTAAACTAAATCTCCGCAATCTTGTCATCTTGTTATTAATCAGCAAAAATCAACAAGGCAACAAACAGATTCTGAACACTGTGGAAACAAGTTGAATTAATGTGGTCCCACAGTGATCTGCTTGGCTGTGCTTTGCGCTCATCTGCTGGCTGGCTGTATAAACAACATTTGCTTTATCTCCACAACAGAACTTAGAAATCCACTAAAGTTAGGAGTAACACAAAAATAAAGAAAGTGGAAAATGTTTAGCTTCAAAAATCCATAAACCACCAGCTCATAAGAGACGGCGTGTATTTCTATTTCTAATGTAGGCTTCAACATAAACAATGACCTGAATGTATGAAACTCAGAAGAAATTACATGTACAGTACTGTGCAAAAGTCTTAGGCACCTGTGGGAAAAATGCTATAAAGCGAGGATGGTTCCAAAAATAATGCCATGAATACTTATTCATCAATAAACCTTCTAAAAAGTGCAGTAGACAAAAAAAACCTCAGTCAGATCAATATTTGGTGGGACCACCCTTTGCCTTTAAAACGGCATCAATTCTCTTATGCAAACTTGCATGCAGTTTAAGGTAGAGGTTGGTAGGATCTTCCAAACATTTTGAGGAACCGGCCACAGTTCTTCTGCACACTTTGACTGTCTCTGCATGTCCTCCCAGACTGACTTGATCGTGTTGAGATCAGGGCTCTGTGGGGACCATACCATCTGTTGCAGGATTCCTTCTTTTTGCTCAACATAGTTGTGTATCACTGAAATTTGGTGTTTGAGGTCATTCTCAGGCTGCAGAATGAATTTAGGACCAACCAGAAACCCCCCTGATGGTAGATAAGAATCTACCTGTACTTCTCAACACACATTGAAGTTGCATGCCTAACACTTTTTGCACAGTACTGTATAGCTAGTTTGCTGCATGAAATATTAAAGATATATTTCATATGTCCTAGACCAACGGGATCGCCCATTGTAACTGGCAGTGATGTGTTAATGGGTGGGTTAGTATAAAAGCCAATATGCAAAGGAGGACAGAATCGTAGCCGGATTTTACAATCACACACTAATGTCAGACTCTACACTTTTTAATTTTTTAATTTATTGATTTTATTCAGACTCTAGCTAACACTGATATAACAAAGAGGTTTTTACTGATGTGGCGTGACCGCTGCTCAGATCCACCTGGACCCTCCAAGAGCTGACTCACGTTCTCCTCCAGCTTGGTGAGGCGCTCGTCCAGTTGCTTCGTGTCGGGGCTGGTGGGGACGCCAGGGTCAGCGGGGCTGTGGGCCCCCCCAGATGCCTCCTCGATCAGCTCCTCGGTGGCATTGAGCACCTTGAGCACCTCTGTAGTGATGCTACACAGAGATGCTGCCGAGTATTTCTGCCAAACACAAAGCAGAGGGAGGCTACTGTTACACTCAGTGCATCGGCTCTACCACCAGGCCGGCACCACGTCTCCCTCTAACCAACAACTTGTGAAGTGAATGAGAATGTGGGTCAAGTCGGGATAACAATGACCATGTTTGTTTATTGTACAAAGCATTGTATGTACCTCTCATTTGTATATTTTATATGCAGTTAAACTCCTGATGAAGAACATCATCTTGCAACCAAAAGGCCACACGTACCCTTGAGCAAAGTTCTCCAGCTGAACTGATCCATGTCCACTGTGGCACTCCCTTTGGATAATAAAACAGTCATATTGACTTAACTCTGCGACAATATTTCTGCAACAAAAACCTAAATTAAATGGGTTCTAATGTCTTTTGGTTAAAAATAAAAGGCTTGGCAGAAGTGTTTGATTCTGGAAAGAAATGAGAGAATTCTGAGTTCAAGCCTTTCTATACATGCAGGGCTCAGCAATGTGGAGGCTCTGCCTGGCTTCTCAGAGCGACAGCTCCTGACACGATGTTCACGCTTGACGTGCATTCGGTTGGGTGGAGCGACTGCACTCCTGCGCTTTCGCGCCCTTTTCCAGACACCCCTGTGTGAAGTCACAGGTACACTTGATGTGACACGACTGGTTTGGTGACTGAAGGGTGACTGGGGCTGGGAAGGACAACGGGAAAGCCACATAATTATTTCTTCTATTTAAGTCACTATCCATCCATTTTCATTTACTACTTTGCCCAGGTAAATATTTTGGGCCCGATATTTTCAACTACACATTTTAAGAAGCCCTTTGAAATATGACTCCCTGATGGATGATTTTAGACAGAAAATTTTGCTTCATTCGTTTAAGTTTGTCTTGCGTACTTTGTTTTAAGCGGTACTGCAGTTGTGCTGTAAGGATGCATCAATAGTGGTGTGACGTGATGTGATGAAACACCCTGAGGAACTAATGTCCGGTGGTGGTGTGAGCTCACGCTACGTGGTGGAGCTGCTGTGTTTTAAATTGTTTTTCAGTTGCTTTTAATTCCTTTTATAAATCTTGAAGCTTTGGGGGATACTTTCAAACCAAAGAGAATGGAGCAAATATAAGCTTTGCACAGCTTAAAGGTGTCACACACATTATCTATTCAGTAATAAAAATCTGTTCACACCAACACCTGCTGCGCTGCTTCCTGGACACCACAATGCAGGTTCCTCTAAGGAACCACCCACAGGAGGTGTTACTTGAACACTGAGCTAAATCAGACGTGTAATATTACATATACAAGATGTATTCCGACATCTCTGAACAATACACCAATAATCAACCCTCAGTCCCATGAGGTGACTCATTTTGGGGCCATGTTTCCTCTTTCCCTGTGCACAGAAAAAGTTATACAAGAGGGTCAAATTTCTGGTGGCCTTACTTGTGACATGGCACTTTGGATTTGCATCCATGTCATTACGGTGGTGACCCTGGCGGTCACCACCGTGTCGAGTGCCATCCTGCCAGTTCAAAATGTCGCCTAGTCCCTCCAGATCCCCTGCCTGAATGACAGCACAGTGGGGGGGGGGGGGGGGAACCGGG